>NNCF01126011.1:291480-339141 GCA_002313205.1 Laupala kohalensis
AATTCATTCAATCTTAGATGAAACATTTTTATCTCTTTCGCGAGGGTGCCTTGACGCGTTCAATATGTCAGGCTGTTTCTTTTCCTTCCTTCACTTTTCCGTGAAATTCCTAGTAATACTTGTCTTAATATGAGTAAACACATTATGAGTAAACTTTATTGATATGTGATGCCGCGTAGGGAAAAAAGGGCTACACAGCCATCTACTTTTCCTAAAATAATTATCTAGTGCTTTTAGTTAGAAATCATGAATATCTTTCGTTCTCATTTCCACTTCTTTCTTCTCGTAAGCAATAGTGACATTATGAATACGAAGAAGACACAGTTCTTGTCTTCTTGTAGAAACCTGTCATCAGTTGACCAGTTTCCCTTCCGCTCCCATGTCGTGTGAGGCATCATAAAACAATAGAGGAGTGATAAACGACAACTACGTATCCCTCGTGACTTGCGAGGGATGTCATAGTTATTTTTCGGTCTCACCTCTCCCGTCTCCTGAGCATAGTGCCGCGTTCTTTGTGGATTGTAAATAGATGTATTATAATATACATTTATAATACAAGTTGGTCTTTGGGCAATTTTCTTTTTCCAACTAAAAAAATTGTTATCTCTTTCTTTTCATTTTCCTTATCTCCTGGCTATAATTGGGGAAATTCCGTTCTTTAGAAACTCAATGACATGAAAGACAAGAATAGAGTATTATTAGTATTCATTTTTTAAATTTTGCATTATTTTATTAGATTTTATTAGTTTTCCTGTGAAATGTACCCCCTACACTACCATCTATCCTCTACTACTCATATGTTACCTCATGTCCTCCTCCCCAATTGTCATTTGCAGCTATGATGTAATGTCTGTCAAAATGTAATGAACCAAAATTAACTGAATTAAATGAATTTTATCAATCGTTTTCGTTAAAAAGCAGTAGTTTTACAAAAATTTCTTTTTGTCAATTTTGTCAGGAGTAAATGCCTAAAAATGACAATGGATAACATTCCAACCTTTAAAATAATTTGTTTCGTTCTGTAAATAATTTTGCAAAAAGAAAAATATTTTTTCAAAAATAGTTGTCAAAATATTTTATTTTCTATTTCGAACATTGTTTCGATTCTAGCAGCTGCGAAAAATATTTATCATTATTTTAAAGCCTCTAATGCAAATATATTGAAAACTCTTCTAAAATAGTGCAAAAATAAGTAATGTTTTCGTTTCTATTGTTTAAAAATAAATCAATTTTCGATAATGCTGAGCACAGATTCGTAATCAGCGACCCCAAAAACTGTAGGATACTGAATTTTAAGTAAATCGGATAACTTTTTCATCCCGTGTCCAGCTTTTCGGGACTGTGAACTACTGTGCGACGGTCAGCGGAGCGTGATCGCGCACCGCCAGTCACAAGACGACGGTGAGGATATGGGGCGATGGAGGCGTGATTGGACAGCGGCGAACGAGCAGTGAAGGGGAACTAGCTCTCAGATGCCTCTTGGAGTCTTTTGGAGGAGTTAGGCTGTATGGAAGCCTCGCCAAGACACATGGCGAGCATGTCTTCGCGGACCAAGAAGAATCAGTCGTCCGCCGAGTGACCAACACACGGAGTTTGTTCGAGGCAATTGATCCTCGTGACATGCATCTCGTGGGTGTCTTTGTTGATCCTCGCCTGCACCAGATGGTGCTCATCGTGGATGGTCTCACGGTATAAATGATTACACGGCCTCCTAGAACAAAAATGTGAGTACCATGTCCGCTGGAAACCAGCGACTTAGGCACTCATTTTAGGGATATGACGGAGAGAGGGAGTATGACGAAGGTCTGAAAATTTTGAAGGAGAATTTGAGGAGAGAGGGAGTAAAAAAAAAGGAGAGAGAGAGTCACAGGAGAACTTGGAGAGGGAAAGAATATTCTAAAATTGAAAGAGGAGAAATTTTGAAAGGTTGAAACTCAAAACTCATGGACAGGTAGTTTGAGTATATCGGAAGGGAATTTTCGGCGTGAGGCCGGATTGACTCTGCGTGCTAAATGACGGGAGTATTTTCTGAAAGTGTTGTGAGGGGAGGGGTCGTGAAAGGCTTTCCGGATGTGTTTCCGGGCATGGCGGAAGATAAATTTTGAGATTGGTTCTAATTTAGAGAGGGAACGGAGATAAGAGTTGGGTGTGCGTAAAGGCGGGCGTACAGCCATCCGCAGGAACCGGTTTTCGATGATGTGAAGGCGGAGATGGTAAGGTTTGGAAGCAGTTGCCCATGTTTCGCATGCGTAAAGCGCGAGGCTGCGAATACACGCTTTGTAAATACGAATTTTTACCTTGAGCCGGATCCTGCGATTTCTAAAGATGGGAGAAAGACGAGCAAGCGTGCTATTCATTTTAGATTGTAAAGATTTGGCATGATCTTTCCAGCTGAGTTTTCTGTCCATCGTGACCCCAAGGTACTGGACACTTGTGGACCAGGTCACAGTGGTGTCTTTGACCTTGAGCGACGGCAGGTTCTGGAAGGCTTTGCCGGTCAGATGTTTGCCAGTAAAGATAATTGCCTGGCACTTGGAGGGGTTCAAGGTGAGCCCATTAGAGGAACTCCAAGTTTCCAGGCGAGAGGTAGAAGATTGAAGGTTAGAGATAGCGAGAGGAAGATTGAATGCACGTGCCGCATACGCGATGTCGTCAGCGTAAAGAAATTCGGAAACATGCCGAGGATCAGGAAGATCGTAAAGAAAGAGGGAGAACAGAGTGGGTGCCCAGACACTACCTTGCGGAACCCCAGCACAGATGAGGCGCGTGGAGGAGAGGGATCGTTGATAACGAACCTGAAAGGTTCGCCTGGAAAGGTAACTGCGCAGGATGTGGTGGAAAACAGGAGGGACTAAGGAATTGGTTTTGTTAAGGAGTAGATCATGATGGATAGTGTCAAAGGCGAAAGAAAAGTCGAAGAAGATGGCAGGAATGGCAATTCTTCGAGAAAGGATGGGTGCTAGTTCGTGAGCCAGTCGCAATGTCTGCAAAGCTGCAGACTCGTTGCGCCGGAATCCGAACTGTGTCGGACGAATAGCATGAGAGGATTCAAGGAGAGGAGTAAGTTTGGTGAGGACAAGGCGCTCGAAGAGTTTGCCAAGAAGAGAAAGAAGGCTGATGGGACGATAGTTGTTAGGGTCCCGAAGATTTTTCCCTGGCTTGGGAATAAGAACGATAGTGGCATGTTTCCATGAGAGAGGAAAGTAACCAAGAGAGAGGCAAGAGTTGAATATATTAGAGAGAAGGAGGACAGCGTTGTGAGGAAGATGGCGAAGATAGGTACCACGGAGCTTATCGGAGCCACCCACCTTCTTGGTGTTGACGCTCTTCAGTGCGGCCTTCACCTCCCAGACTCTTAAGGTCCACTCATCGTCTGGGGTGATGGGAGAAAACTGGGGCAGAAGGGTGGTCAAGGGAGAGGAGTGAGGCTTAATGATTGGAGGCGAGAAACGGGCTTCTAAGATATCGCCGAAGATCTCAACTTTTCTGGCCGGGTCGTAGGTGGGAGTGGGCGTGCCAGGAATGAGGAGAGGGGTGATGGCAGTGGAAGGGTGTCGGAGGGTCCTCTGGATCTTCCACATGTCGTCGGAAGAGGTAACGTTGGCCCGGGAAAGAAAGTCTTGCCATTGCTGAGCATGTAAGTCACGGAGTCTATCTCGTAGTGTTCGTCTCATGTGGAGGAAGTGGGCCTTGTCAGCAGGATTCCTGGTGCGGTAGAATTGCCGTTGTGCACGGCGACGTTCCCGCACCAGAGCAAGAATGTCTGGGGGAGTGTCAGGGTGAGAGGCAGTGATAGGTGTAAAGGTTGTGTGTTGTCGGAAACTCGTCAGTATATGGTTTGTAACGTGCGAGATGGCATGGTCAATGTCGTCGGGTGAGGTAAGTGGGAGATGGGAATCCACCTTCCGGCTAAGCCGGGAGGTGTACCCTCTCCAGTCCGTCTTCATAGTCGGGGGAGGTTGGAAATCGTGAAGGAAAGGGCCGAGGTACGAGGAGAAAACTATGGGGAGATGGTCCGAGGTTAGCTCGAACCGGGGGTGTGGAGTGGTAATTTGGATATTGGTGGAGTGAAGGACAATGTCAAGGATGTCGTGGGGAACATTGTCAACTAGATGGGTAGGTCCAGAGGGAGGAGGGAGGATGAGATTAGGGTGTTGAGCTAGGTAGATTGCCAGCTTCCTACCACCGGCGTTACAAACTGTGCAACTCCAGTCGGTATGCTTGCAGTTGAGATCTCCGGCGATGACGATGCAGTTACCCAGACCCTGGAGAGAGTCAAGGTCCGCACTGTCGAGAATCTTTTTAGGCCTCCGGTATGCAGACACCAGAATGACTGGGCCCCTTGGAGTGCCAAATTCCAAGACCGTGGCTTCAAGAGAAGTAAGAGGAGGAGTGGGAAGACGAGTATGAGGAATAGATTTGCGAATGGCGATGGCTGTACCGCCGTGGGGATTGAGGTGTGGTATAGCATAGGGTCTATCATCACGATAAATGTGATAGCCCGGAAGAGAGAATTTAAGTGAGGGGGTAAGCCATGTCTCCTGAAGGAGAAGGACATGGATAGAGAAGTCAGATAGAAATTGCCGTATTTCAGCGGTCTTTAAGGAGATGCCGTGGCAGTTCCACGACGCAAAAGAGGTGATAGAGTGGGAAGCCATTTAAAAGAGAGCGGAAAGAGCCTGTAAGTCAGTAAGTGCCTTGGGGAGAAACGGGCCAGGGGCGGATAGTATAGGAAGTACTTTTTTAACAGCGTCAAGAATAGCACGCAGATCAAATTTTTGCAGTACTGAGAACAGTTCAGATAGAGTCTGAACGTCCCCAGGGGTGATCCCGCCGAACAAGGAGGAAGCCGATGCAGTTGAAGTTTGAGGAGGAGATGGAAGAAGAGGAGAGCCTTGGACAATGTTAGCAAAAGACACCGACATTGGCCTTGGAGAAGCTGCTGTAGTGGGGCGTGCTGCGGCATTGACCCTACGTGTTGCCTGCGCCGATTCACGCTGTTCTCGAGCGCGAGCAAGTTGCTCCGCTCGGCGTTGCTTGAGTGCAAGAAAGGCCGGGCAGCCAGACCAAGAGGCGCAGTGGTCGCCTGCGCAGTTATTGCACGTCAGCTTAGTTGGCCGAGGAGTGCAGTTGACTAAGGTATGTGGACCCGCACACAGTGGGCACACCACATCCCGCCCGCAATGGTTGCGAATGTGGCCCCATGCCTGGCATCGGGAGCAATGGGCAATCCATTCGCGCCGGTGACACTCTTCCACCGAGACGCGAACATTGCCCAGGTAGCGGATATTGGTCTTAAATATCTGGGCCGCTGCGTGTTCAATCTCCACCACGTAGAGACCGAGATGAACACGTTCGTTTTGCCCCCCAATCTTCTTTTGAAGCTCAGTGAGGTGAAATACCTTCACCCCCTGGCTTTCAATGTCACTGCGAAGTGACTCGAGGTCCTCATTTGGTTGAAGGCCTCGAATCACCAAGCGATGGCGCCTTTCCTCGGTGACCCGATGGAAGAAAAAGGACGTATTGGGATCCTCACTTTGGAGAACCCGCAATTTGCCGATAACCGCTTGGTGGTCAGTATAGTCTGGGACGTGCACTATAAAGTGCTGTCGTGTGTTACGTCCCGTTAGTCGTGATTTAGAGCTCGCCTGCAAAACTCGCAGGAGCTCCCGGGTGTCGAGGACATTTTCAACGTAAATGTCCCCGTCCCGACGGCCGTTGCCGGCGTAGCCCTGATTCCGAGATTCGGTGATGGTGGCAGGAGTAATTAGAGTTTTGGAGGAAGGAGCAGGAGTGGAGTCAACTCTTCCTACACTCACAGTCGTTGACGCGGATGTATTGGCAGCGGGAACGGAAGCAGCGGCCGTGGGCCCTACAGAGGCATTTTCCTCACTAACAGATACGCTCTCATCACTCGTAGTCGTTTCGGCGGTGGCAAGCGGTGCGCTAATGGGCGCGAACCGGTTTTTCAATGTTAAAAGCCTACTTTCCTGAACAGGCTTAGGGCGAAAGATTTTCTTCGCCTGAGAAAACCCCTCCTCGCACTCCATCTTATCATGGGGACGACGTGCCGGAATAACCCGAGTAGTACACTTCGGTGCAGACTTAGTAGGGAACAAATCGTTCGACTCACCGGGCAGCGACAGGAGACTGTTGGCAGCAGGCTTGGTCGATGGACCAGACACCCCCGGAAGTTGTACAGTCGAGGAGAGGTCACAGCTCTCGGACGACGCCATTAGTGAAGACGTTGCGTTGTTCTGCAAACGCTGGCGTCTGATGGTCAGCAGCTGCTTACGCAGCGCTCTCACTGCTGTCAGGTGTCGTTTGGCCGGCGACCCCTTCGCCGCCGCAGTGGTAGATGGCTTCTCTGGTTGAACGCAGTCCACACTGCCCGTACTCGTCGGCGATTCTACGGGTACGACCCGAAGATAGCCGTCGATAACCGACGGATCAATTTTGTAGCGATATTAAGGTGAATGAAAAAATGTAAATAACTCAAAAACTAAAACACCCGCAACGCAAAGGCGCACCTACTGCACTTACTACATCATAAGATGCAGCAAGAAAAGCAGGCAACGCCTACACGCCACGATGTGAATGCAACCCGCACGACACGGGTTGCCTCGGCCACGTGTTGCAGTAAGAACTGCAACTGAACGCACAAGTCCTAACCCGAAGGTTCAAACTGCGCGCCGCGGGACCACGTGGTCCGAGAAAGAAAGATCTCTAAAAGACCAAACGTCACCGAATAGTACCGAAAGCGCGGGAAACGCGGAGCGATCCACACACTGCCGAGGCTAGGCTCGGAATGACATGTGGAGTTGCTGACAGTGCACTCGCGGGTCTCCGTCACAGCTTCCTCGCGCCGCCCCGCTTCCAAATTTGCGGGCGAACGGAAACGCCTTACGACCGACAAATGAAGTCCAGAATGGGACAATTTTTTTAATTTTTTACTTTTTTTCAATTTGTCCTATTTTATTTTATTGTTCTTATGATTTGAATTTGTTTACTATGTGTATAAAATATTTGTAAAATTGTGTTTCAGTTTTTTGTCTTTGCAATGATTCTTCCACATGTGGCAGTAGGTAGTTCTTTCGGCTCCCCTGTATAGCAGAGCATTTGGACCCCTCCCTGTTTTAGAAAGGTAATTCTTCGAAATCGACGGCGAAACCGGATACGGTGGGGGTTTGCGATGTAAAGTCACAAAGAGAGAGAGCCGAGGTACTGTATAAAGAGCCGCCGAAAATCAATGTTAAATGTTATTCTATTAAGTCACTGAAGATTTTCAACCGTAAGAGGCCGAAGATTTTCAGCCTCTTTATAAAGTGCCTAACCGTTAATAAAATGTATTTCTTATTTATTAACTGCCTGAACATTTTCAGCCAGTTTATAAAGAGGCTGCCTCTCGGTATGTTTTACTCTGCTTTGTTAGCGAACGGACGCATATATGAGCTCCGACCAGGGGAGTTCTAAAAGTTAATGTAGCTAGTAATTTGTGTTGAGTGTTATACACTGGAAGAAAAAGGAAGTCTTTCGGAGTTTGTGGAAGAACATTCAGCAAAATTCCACCCAATATGAGCGGCGAGAGAAAGGTTTTATGAAGGCCATAGTAACGAGTGTTATATAACATTAAAATGTAGTATAAAAGATAAGAGAGTGGATTATTGACAGTGTCAATATCGAGAGAATAGCGGAAAGATAATTACAAGAAAATTTGGTTAAAATTGAACTTCTGGTTTCGGTGATATATAATTATAAATGTTACGTAAACAATAGCAGACTCAATATCTGGCACTTTTTAAAAAGGTAGCCACGAAAAGTACAACACTGAAAATTACACAGAGTAGCTAATAGTGTTTCGTAGCCGCTTTAATAAAATGCACAATTGATTTAGCTGCAGTGGCATCCAAATTATTTAAAAAATCATCGTATCTTGGTTTCTCAATAACTGTCGTACAAACTATAATCAAGATGTCACTGACGTTCTTTATAAGGGATGTGACGCATAGTATACATACAACATAACATCGACTATGATCAGTGTATAGTCAACTCCTCTTGGTATTACAGTCAACTGTAGAAGCGAAATTCAGCGCTACCTATACTAGGTAAACGTACCACGTACGTGGAAAATAGGTTGCTCAGCACTGGTATACGACACGTGAACCAAACTTGGTGAGCGGGAGCAGGCGACTAAGCTGATTGCCCCACGTGAGTCGTGAATTCGTAGAAACCATAGGGTCTAAAAAGTAGCCTGTAATCGTGAAAAATAGAAACATTCATTTTCACGAATGACCCATAATTTCTTACCGGCTTAACCAATTTTAACAGGACATGTTTTAAATTGGAGGCCATTAAAATAACATATACTATAATACATTGTGGACTAAAGGACACAACTACTAGGAGTGTTTAAACACGTGTAGATACACGTGAGATTTGCAACAATTTCCCTTGGCCTTTGGCAAGGAATCGGACAAATAGAGAACTGCAGAATAGGGATTACATAAAACAGATTGCGCATAAGGAACTCCAAATCACGGCTGATGTTGTGGATGTATCAGGAGTTTCTCCAACAAGTAGCAGTTCCTATGAGGGGTGAAGACACACCATTGCGAAGAAGTACAGAGGGAGGAAAATTTACGTCATAGCAGACGGATGTTAGCTGTGCTGGCAAATATGTTGTCTGTCCGGCTGGCAGCCAATACATTAGCTGTCCCAACTTAGGTTTATTTTTCCGTGCACACATTTAAAAAACAAATTAATAATGTAATCATCAAAATAATTCAAGCGAAGTGCGACGGTAGTGGACCTTATGAAACGTAGTCTGAGAAAGCATCAAACGTTACTGCGTGCTGTTTAAGAAGAGACATAAAAACTGTCCTTTCTCGAATTGAACGTTGTAATGTTTCCTTTGCAGTCACGCACATCTATACCCGTTACAAATTATGCAACATTTTTCTTGAGGACTTTCCTGGGCTACACTTCTTAAAATCGAGGGATAAATGTGCTAAATACCTAACCTTTCTATTTTTATATCTTGCATGTGAAGTAGGGGACATGCATCTGTGAAGTGTTCGTATGTGAAGTAGGTGCTTATCCAGTGAATTAATCCGATTAAACGTAAGAAACCTCGAAATCTGAGTTTAGTGCATATGAATCTGAATATACACACATATGAAATCTGAGTACGGTTCTTTTGAAATTTTAAAAATTCAAACTCTATTCTTCTGCGTTCCTAATTTTTAGCAGCCGAAATATTATTTCCAACATAATTATGTATTTTAAACTATGCTTTGTCAGTAAAATGGATACAGGTGATGAACATTCGTTTTACTTTCTCATATACGTGATATAGAGACAATATTATAATCCAAAATCGCGAGATTTTGACGGAAAAATTTCTTTTTTAGTATCCCTGATACCGAAAGTTTTTTTAATAAGACGTCCGTCTGTATGTCCATATGATTCTGACTGAACGGATGAGTCAACTTCCTACATATTTTGTATTTAACGTAGCATATGTTCGTTGTTGATGCACATGCTCTGAAATGTTTTTATCTTTGGTCTTATATAAAATATTCTTTGTATTAAAGCATAATTTGGAAAATATTATCAAAAGCGGCACGGATATCATTTACTAACTATATCCTTATTGAAAATTATCACAGAATCACACGCGTGATTAATCATTGTGCATGAAAAGATAAAGCAAGAAATTGCAGAATGAAGGTGAAGTAGAGGCTCCAGTTCGAACATTGCAGAATATTACATATTAAATGATGAAATGACGTAAAAAGTAAAAAAAATCTTGAGAAAGAAACCAACTTACTTAGAAATTCTAATTTTATTGCTCTGAGTTATACATATTGAAAATGAATACATATCACTGTATTACACAATTTTTCATATTCTATTGTTCAAACACTTCTTGAGGTGATCGTGAAGGCTGGTTCAGCTTCTGGTGACTCCATATTTTTCGCCTGTTCACACATTTTAGTGTGACCTAAAAAAGAAATATTATAAAAATAATTCAGATATAGCAACAACAGATACATTAGAGGCTAATATGATGAATATATCTACCCAAGCACAAAAGTTAAATGAAGAGTCAATTTTTCTTTCCCCGCAGGACACAAGTGCATATAACAATAATTAATCGCCAAAGGGCAAATGAAAGGAAGTGCGTAAAGTAATACCGGAGATAAACCCAGGTTGGAGAACTTAGATTATTCTTTGACGCATTAATAAAATGTGGACAGAGCCTAATGTTAATCGCGCTTGAAAAAGCAAGGAAAGAATGGTTTTAAATTACCTCTTATTGAAAGAAGCTTCACGACCCAAAACTCCAACTCGCACTACATTAATCGTTTCGTAATGCCTCGAGTAGGTTGTATTTGTAAACCCTTTGGCCGCCAAATCTCCAATTCTGTCCCAATTTTCTTCTTCAAATTAATATTTTCTTCCGGTTTAATCCACGCCTGAAAGCCTATACCAGTAGGCTTCCTTTAAAATCAACGAACTGCACCTATAGCGCCTCATTGTCCCTTACTAGCAAACGGTACGCGTAATCAGTCATATTCTTTCAGTGCTAATTAATACTCACAGCGACCTTTAGAAACGAAATGAACAATACAATCAGAATAAGATTGTCACCAATTATCACACTAGCACACGACACCTAAACCCCACTGCGACCCAACAAATCTAATACCAAAATTGTGGTGGCTGGTAATACGACTGAAAGTGTTAAGCACAGTCTAAATACATTCATCTGTGACGTTAAGTTTGCTTAATTAGTCATTGAAATTTTATCTGAACACACTATAACTAACATAAATGAAAGTTCAACTCGTTATTTGCATGCGTTATTTGGCAGTCTTAGTTATACATTGAGACCCGTCGAGTAGAAATATGAGTGTTGTCATGCATGCATCACACAAGATCTTTACTTGTGCTTATTAGTGATTCAGCACACACAGAATCATTGGAATCACTAGTACAGCTGTGATGCAGCTATATATTGGTTTATCACTCATCATTAGCATCACACGTGAAGTACTTATGTAATCACACAATCACTTCTCACTCATCACTTACATCACAGCCTCATCACACACAGGCAGTGATTATTTTGTGTGATGGCAGTGATAATTTTCTGCAAGGGCTGCCTCATGGTGGAACTAATGGTATAGTTCCACCAAGATCTGCCTCACTCTCACTTCTTCATCCGATTCTTCCTGACACATCATTATTACGCTCCCATTAATATCCTTGCCGTTCGCGGTTGGAATGATTCACCTACTGTATCATTCATAGTGCAAAGTATTTTTTACTGTGCAAGTAAAAGACAAAAATAGTTTAATTTAATACAAAATTATGTACAAAATTTCAAGAATTTTTCATGCAATTTTTTTCCTTGAATTTATACGGAGAAAAGGGTCTGCATCATAGGGTTTGGGCGGATGGGCACCCCTGATATATACATATATAGTAATACATTTATAAGGTTTGTTCCAGCAGCAATCCCGGATAGTTCCGAACGGTTCCGAACTGTCCTGCGCATGCGCAGAAGCGAAATCCCAGTTGTGCGCATTTCCAGCTGTGACAATTCCGAACTTTTTGTCCCAGTTCGCTGTTCCAGCAGTCGCCAGCGAAGAATTCCGAACCGTTCGGATCCGTGCGGAGAGTTCTGGATTTCTGTAGGGATTTTAAATTCGGAACTGTGGTTACGGTCGGTCACTCGCGTGGTTTGTAGGCGGTGGGGGAAATCAACGGAAAGGAAGCGAGTATCACTCGACTGTTTGGAGTCGTCGTGTTAACTTCTCTTACTGTGGATGTTGCACAAATCATATTAGAAAAGCATGTTGGGAATTACCATGTCATTACAAACATTTTATTAAAATACTAAATATTAAAAATAGGTTTAAAAAAAGAAATAGTTTTTCTACAACATATATTGATACGGACATAAAAATTGTTACTCAAAAACTCTTTTAAATATCTTAAATATACATAATTTAAATATAAAATAATTTTTGTGTGGTTTTTATTTGGAAAACTTGAAAGAAAAAAAAGCGGTTGCCCTTTGATCAACGCGCCATGTCGAGGGGACAGTTGTATTTTTTTATTTTTGCCTCGCGAGATGGACCTGCTGTCAAGTTCATGCGACATCTATCGGACGAACTTTAAACTATGGCGCGCAAAAGGTGTTCTAACAGCAAACAATCCCGAACGGTTCGGAACCGTCCTGAATTCCGCGCATGCACACTGAGGAAATCCCGAGAGAATTTCAAACTGTTTGGAATTTGCTGCTGGAACAAACGTGTAGTATACTGACTTTCATCTTATTTCAAGTACCTCCTCCAAATTTACCAGCGCAGACTCTTGAACGCTATATATATAGAGGCGCCCATCTTTCTCAGTTTTCCAAAAATTACCTCTTTCTGGTTTTGGAGAATTTTTAATGGTTAAGAACCAGGTTTCAAAATTCGACAACTTATGTTCTGAAACTAAAAATCAATTGAAAATATGGACGCCATTAAAATAGGTAGATTATTCTTTTCATAATAGAAGCAATAGTGGATGCTGTAGGAAGATTACAAGTGAATGAATAATGTGGCGCTTCAGTATTAACAAACACTGCTGCTTCATAACAACAAAGAAAATACTCTCTTCTCTTAATGAGAAAGATTCGTAAACCTATTAACATGCCTCACAAAGCAGCTAAACGGAGTATAAATTTATTTATTTCTAACTCCATCCCGCTGAAATAGTGAATATTGCCATATTTCCCGCTCTATCGCGCTATGACTTATGGGTAATAATTCTCAGCTGTGGTTTTTTTCGAATGTCACAGAAGAAAAATAACCTGAACGATTACCCTTGTGTTATGTCACGTTGACTTTGTTTATGAAATTCTTGTAGTAAACTTTTCTTGAATTATATTATTGTCACTTTCTTTTAGCATTGATTTACTATAATTTTTAAACGACAGGATGTTGTCAAATGAGAAGTTGGAGAGTGAAGATTGGATAGTTGAATGTTCAGATGAAGAATTTGCTGATTGCAAGGTAAAACAAATTTGAATCCTTGTATGTGTCTGTGTTAATTGCAACTATGTGTATAGTTGAGTTAAAATTCTTGAATTATTAAGGTTTTGTAAAGATAATTATATAAAAAAAGGATGATATCCTATCTGTAAGTTTCCTGTACTATGTCTTGTTTCTCTACATGATTAAAGTTACTGAAAAATGAGTGAACAAACCTCAAGGTAATTGGGGTTTGTTTTTCCTTGAAATGAATGTCTGTGTTTATAACTTCAAGATTTTATGAGGTATGTAATTAGTTATGAATGAAGTCAGCCCTTTATTTGTAAAGTTGGAAAATATAACTGACTTAGTAAAAAAATAAAATTTTCCCACTGCAATGTTTCCTGTAGTTTGTGGAGTGCATGTCCATTAAATTACAATATTTTTTTTTTACATTATCTAGCTTTATTTAAACAAAAACACTCTTGTGGTAAAAGTAAATAATTTTAAATTTTCAGGGTGAATGGGTTCCTCCACCAGAAGAAATAGTAAGACTTTACGAAATGTTAGACCAAAAGCGTTTGATCAATTTGGAATGGAAATGTCCTGGAAGGAGGGCACCCTCTCCGGTGCAAGACGAGTTTTACCATGAAGATGAAGAATCTCTTGAGTCAAAGTAAGCCCAATGATTATAAAACATTAAAATATGCCCTATAATTGTGCTGGAAACCTTGAGTGAAGTAAAGTAGTGCAACAGTGGTCTAGTAATAGTTTGCTTCCACGATTTAGCTGAGGTTTCCCTCACCTACTCCAAACAAATGTTGGTTCGGTACCATAAGTTCCCTGGCAACCCAACATCTCTCCTTCCCAATTCCCTTACCCAAGTCCAACGGTTTTGTGGAGGCACAGGCCTCATGGCCTAAACTACACCAAAAGGTATAAAATAAAATAAAATGTTGAAATGTTTTACAATGCATAATAGTTGTTATACTTGTAGTAATCTTTCAGCAATCAAAATTACTTCATTTGACAAATCTTTGGATTTAGAGGAAGCAATGTTCTTTTATTTTCAATATGTATCCAATCACAACTCAAATATCCCTTTTTCAACTATTTTTTAACATGTCTGTGAAGAAAACTATAGTACAATCTGTTGTTGACAATATTCTCCTCTACTATCATATTTACACTGAAATATATATTACTAAATACTACTTAGAAGGTCATCCTGTTATACTGAAATAAATATATATACACACCGTTTTGTTAGAAATCTACACCACTTATCCATAGCACACATTGTTAGAAGGGAATATTCACCCTCAACAATATAATACAAACCATCTCATAATGTTTCATGATGATGTGACTTACATAAATCGTTGAGAAAACATCTAGTGACCTTAGCAGGAATCTAACTCTTATATTCATTCATTATATATGTTTAGAATAGTTCAGTTTTCTTTGGAAGTTTCTCTTTGACAGTTTTATAGAATAATTTATTTTTTTATGATTACTGAAAATTTTAAAAGGGTATGAAATAGTTTTGAGTGATTAGCAAATGACAATTTCTTCTCTGTGAATTTCGTACATTTCTTACTATAAGTTAATGGTGGAGTTGCTTTTTGAAAATTAAAATTCTTCTCTTATTTTCAGACCAGAAGAAAAATCGGACTTTGATTTCATGGATGAAATGTCTACACCCAAACTCCCTGTGCGGAGAGGAGGGGAGGGTGGACCCAAGGGTAGTGCCAAGAAGAAAACTACAAGTTTAGATGATGTGTTATCAAATATGAGAAGACATCGGAAACTAGAACAACTTGAAAAACAAGCAAGTGGTTGTCCTCCACATACTTCTCCCTAGTGATATATTTTCTAAGTGTAATAGTTATAAGTACTGAAAGGTAACAAGAACAGTTTGAAACGTAGGTTATTTAATTTCTATTGAGTGGGTTTTTCAGTGATGTGACATATGTATTAGTAGTGTGAAAATGTCTTAACAGAAGGTGTTGAATTGTAAAGCTCGGATATAATTTACTATGCTATGAAGATAGAAGCTGACAATGGAAGTTATCTGATAAATGTTAAGAAAGTGTGGGGAAGAGTTTCTGCAACTTTGGGTTATCATGTGAGAAAAAGATAATGGTGACAGAAGCGGATCCAAGATTTGATTTTGGGAGAGGCCCATAAGGAGAAATACTAGGATATGCTGCTCCTTACAGAAATTTTTAAAAACTTTACTTCTTGAAACTCCAATTTTAAGACATTCTTATGCATAAATAACGCATAAACTTAAATTACTGTTTTTGTAAATAACCATTAAAAATCACTTTTAGGTTAAATTAAAGGTTAGTAAATATAATTTCAACAATAATTCACATAAAATTGAGGATGTTTCAGTGTTCCATCTGAAACTGTAACATGTATGAAATTATACTAATTCAGTGGTGTTAAAAGCGAGGATGAAAGTGGTAATATTGAAATATAATGTTGGATATCGATATTAAGATATATGTATTTTTACCTAATGTGTGAGCAGAGAAAAATAATCTCACGGAAACACCTGTAAATTTTAGTTTTCAATGGAAGACTCTTTGTGCGAAGGGTTGTTACATTGTAATCAATAATTTTGTTTGTTCATAAATTGTACAATGCTATTATTACACTTTTTACAAGAACTCCAAGAAAACATTTCCATCAATTATTTATTGTACTAATAATGCTTTATTATTCATTTTGTTTCATTTATACTTTTTCGATTCTCTTTCTAACTTAAATGTTATTTAGATAATTTTCTATTAGATAAGTGGTGCAGAACCTCATTGGAATGCAAGTATAACAGAAACAGTGTCATTTCACAGCCCTATGCTCATGTTCCCATGTAGAAGTGGAAATCTATATACGCAAAGTAATTTGTTTTTTCCATGAAGAGTAGTCTTTTCTCACGAAATAATAAAAACTTCCGTTTATTATTTCTGTCTCTTTTTCTTTGGGGGAGAGGGGTCTTGTGCCCTTGGATCCGTCGCTGGATGATGAAACTTTATTTTCAACTTTAGATATGGTGTATTAAACCTGTGATATGAATCAGTGATTTTGTTAAAGGTTCTTATAGAATATTTAGAGTATGTAGGCTAATAGTGATTACCCCCTTAAAAATGCATAGTTTAAGGCATTCAGATTTCAGGATAATTCCAGTTGCAAGCATCATTGCATGACTTTTACTAAAAAATCTAGAGCTCCTTCAAAATGACTGTGATCACTATTATACTACTTACAATGTCACTTTTTGTTATTTTAGTGAATGGTTCTGAAACTTTGTACAGCTTGAAAGCAATATCTACCTCCTGAGAATGCTGCAAAATTTGCTTGCTTTCATTTTCTAATATTAAATGTACATAAAATAAAATACTAAATTCAGCAATCTTCCAAAAGGGTGACCACTATTTATCCTATATTAAATAGAAAAGTATATATGTTCATTGTAGTTGTAGTCAAAATAACTTGTAGAGCATTGGTTCATTAATCTTTAATATATCAAACTGCCCAACTTCACATGGTAGTTTTTTTGTTGTTGTAAAGTTTACTCTTTATTTTAATTTAGTGCTGAAAAAATCAAAAATTTTGATGGTATCTTACTTAATTCATGAAATTTAGCTAATATTCAATAAATCACATTTCACGCCAAGTGAATGATAAAAACTTGAAAAGTTTTCTCCATTAAGCTGTGCCTCCATTAAAAAACTAAAAAAAAAACATTTTAGATCTTTTAATTAACGTTTACGTACAAAAAAAGTCAATATCTTACTTTATTTGTGAGATACAGTAAAGAGTCAAAAATAATCCCTTTCAATTTGGAATTTCAAAAAATCGCTTCAGTCTATACAATACAATACATATGTAACATACTGACATAATTTCAAATTGCTCTCCCTTGTACTTTTTGTGTGTGTTGATTGCAAATTGTAATTTATCATATGGAGAAAGGTTGGAAATTATATGGTTTACTATATGATTACTTACTATGATATTTTGTTCAGAAAAATATTAACCCAAGGGGGTGGGAAAGAAATCCAGTGGAGTTTTTGGCTCTTTGTTCGGTACCCTCTAATAGTTGGACAGAAAAACACAATTCCAGCTCATTTAACTAATGGAATAAATCCATATATTCATATTGCTATTGTTTTGTGTAAAGTCTTCAAATTTAACGGAAAGAACGAGCCAAATAGATATGTGATTTTACAAAAATCTCCGTAGATGATGAATTTAAAAACACAATTGAACCCTTCCAATCTGAAATAGAGGTGTAGCCTGTTCAAGCCTAATAATTTGGGTACGTAACCTTTACTTATGGTACTACTCAGTAATGTTGTGTAAAGGTGAGAGAAAACAGTAACATCTTTGGATTTAGTATTATTGTGATGCTGCTGCTACAATGTTTCATTTGATACTTTGTCACTTCATCAGATAATACCCAATTTTAAGAGTAAAAACAAAATTGAAGTAGTGTTTATGTATATTTCTTTTGAAATCCATTCAGGTCTGATGGACTTTGTGTTAGTTCATTATTTTTCAATCGTGTTTTACTCAAATACAGTAGTAATTACACTCAGTACAGTTATTTTTTCAGTAATTCATGCTGTAAATAAAGTAAAAGGTAAAAGAAAATTGTTTCTTATGTATTCATGTATTTTTCCCCAACAGGTTTTTCTTCTATTTCTCCCTCTCCTACAGGTTTAGAACTGCTTACAATCATTTCACACAGAAAAATCATTTTGTAATTAATATGTTAAATCCACACACTGAAGTAAAAAAATAACATTTATTTGTTGAACATTAAAACTAAGGTACAACAGCAGTAGGTTGTATAACTCCAGGATTCAATTTCACAATATCTGTAGGGAACGAGTCACGTATAATAATTTTTTGTGGGCTGTGCAACTCCAAATTGTCAAGATGCCCAAACCAATATATGACTAACCCAGTGCCATATCTGGAAACAATGGAGATAAAGTTAAAACAATCCCTGGCTGTAATATATATTATTGAAACAGCTTTCATGGTAAACAACTTAGTGAGATTCTACATTCATACCTGTTCCAATAGCTGAGAAATTGTTCTTTTAGAAAGTTCTGGTGAATTTCTTTATCTCCAAATAATGCTTTACTTTCTATCCAATTAACTACAAAACCATCTACAACAAATGGTATCTCTAGTTTCACATCAGGAGTTTTATCATAGCCCTTTGATCTCAAACGCTCTTCATCACTGAAGGGAATTCCCAAGGCAGAAACCATTTGATGCAGTTTATACTCGTACTCTTGACCAATGGAACTAAAGAGAGAAATTGAATATATCAATCCATAAACTAATTAACATATCTACATCCCTTAAATAATAAAAACCTTACTAATGAATGCAGTCTGAAATGGGTCCATATTGATCATCATGCAGTATACACTGAAATGAATTAGATAAAAAAAACTTTAATTAAAAAAAATATATTAAATGAATATTTGTTCTACATAAATAAACATTCATTTAAGTTTATCAATATAATAAAATACAAACCAGGTACACTTCATAGGAGAGAATTGGGTCTTCTATCAAGGTAGTATCTTTCATTACTCGAGTGACAAAATTTTTGGATGAAGCTGAAAATCAAGCAAATGAGAAATTAAGTTATCTCATCCCAGTATTTTCACAAACACAAATGTTTTCACTCAAAATCATCACTAAATTAATTATAAATGTGTAGTTCACAAGATCAGTCAGTGGCCAAAAATGAATTTGACCAAATATGAAATATGGTCCACACACAAATGGAACATTTTAAGTCACTTTACTTCAAATAATAATTCCAATTCTGAAAATGTAACTTTAATAATAAATTTATTGTCAAAAAACAGTACAAACTGTGTATGACCACGTGGAGGACAATAAACTAATTTACTCTCTGGAAGCAAGCAAGGGATCATCCCATCAATTCCGATCATTTGCTGCTTTTGATATTTATGAAAAAATTGTCCTGCACAATTTTATAACCCCCGTAATAGTGAAATCAAATATTACACATAACTATTTTAATTAAGATTATTGGATGACTAGATTATCTATAACAATAGTGGTTTTAAATGTGAAGTTAGGGGCAGTGGAGGTGGTCAGAGCTCTTTGTGAAATTTAAAGAACAATATACCACTAAAAACTTGAATAAAATCTTTAAAAAAGTGACAATCTATAATTCATCATAAATAACTGGTAAGATAAAATAAAAGTATTTATGACACTAAACCACTTTTAAAATAAATTCTGAAATATACAAATTTACAATCAATAAGAAGTATAGACTCACCAATAGAGTCATCTTTTGAAGCTAAATTTTCATAGTGTTTTTCCAAGATGATTCTTGCTAATAAAGAAGGGGCAATATCCAATTCATCTGCCATACCCAGAAGAATACCAGGAGTAGCAGTCAACTTTTTCAGATACCTAATACATAAAAAGATGTTGAAGCTTTCTCAAGTATAAATAGTTCTGCCTTGACAATCAAATATCCATGGGTAATAATAAAATATTTAACATCACAACTTCACTCACATTTTATACCATTGGTCAGCATGTTTAAAATGTTTAGGTCGGTCATGTTTTACCTTTCTTTGATATTCAAACGTATAAATACTACTTAAAGTTTTAGCAGGTACACTGAAATAAAACATATTTTGTGTAACATCAGTGAATTAAAATAGGTATTAAATTTAAGATTTTTAACTGTTAATACATACTGGGGGAAAGTTTGTTGAAGTTCCTCTTCTACTTTTCTTCTGGAACCTATCAAAGATTTTTTGTACGTCCTAATAGCACAAACTATACTATTATATTCCTCTTCTTTCATGTTGGCGAAACTTAATTGTTTACAACGAAACGAAAGCAAAAATAACCAGTAAATTTTCTTGCAACTGCTCCAGTAAGAACAGTGCAATAGTCGATACAACCTAGCCCTCACGCGCGATCAAAGCAGGGACACAATAATCCAAAACAAATACCCTAAATATCCATTACTACAATAAGTTTAATATTCCATATAATTGTAAATAATATTTTGACTGCACTACCTCGTTCTAATTCTTTTGACAGCAACTGCTTAGTTGCTGCTTTTCGTCACTGGCGGTCACTGGTCCACGCCAGTTTAGCCAATGTGATCAAAATTTCAATTGAAATGAAGATTGAGTACGCATTAGTACTACAATAAGTGGATTAGAGACAAACAATCTAATGGGTTTTAAAAAATCTCATTGGGGGTTTTTTGGTTAGCTCTTTCATAATTATCAATAGGTCTCCCAGAAATTATTCATTTTTATTTCATTGCATTGGCTACCAATGTAAGGCGCTCATAAACTCTGAAACACAGATGACTATAATACATGGGAAGCACTTTGAAGCATCGTTCAGGTAGCATCGAAGGTACAGTAGCGGAAGGAGTGGTACTTTGGGGGTTATTTTGCGAAGGAGTGTGTAATTAGAATTTTAGATACTGAAAATTAAGTTGGGATATTTATTTATCGTGTTCGTGAACTTTTCTTTTTCTGAAGTAGTTCTGAATTGTTGACGAACAATCGTTTCTCGATTTGGGCGGGAGCTGTGAAAGCAGATCTAGGTGGTATTAGATTACTACTTTGCTTTTTCGTAAAAGTTAACTACTTCCAGGTTACTTCTAGAACTTGTTACATTGAATCGTAATCATGCAACGTCGCGGGGGAAAGCGCATCCGAATGGATGATCCTCCTCCGCCAGAATATGAGTCTCCTATGACTCCAATGACACCCATGGATGGCAGTTCAGAAGTTCAGGAACCCTACACTCCCTATAGTACTCCGTACAGCAATCATCCAGAAACTCCCCTGCATACAAGGTAAAATGAAGAAAAGCACATTGAAATTCATTTTATCTCTATCGAAGCACTTGTTGTGGTAGATGGTACTTACGCTGTAAGAGTAAAAGCTGTTGACACATGTTTTATAGATTTGTAGAAAAATGATGATTGTGGGGTGACCTATGTACCTAATTAAGTATAATACCAGTGGCGGCCCAACTTTTTTAAGGAAAGATATAAATTTCATTTTAACCCTAAAACTGAGAATTATAGTAAAATTACACCATCCCTGATGTGGTAGTCACCAATTGTCTTTCCTTTGATTTATTTAATTATTTTAATCATACTTAGTGGAAATATGCAGAAAATGTCATGTAAATGAAAATTGGCAATGTTCTTTTTGCCCCCCTACTTTTGATTCCCAATTGTCGCTTCTGAATAATACCATGAAATATTATTAACCAATTAGATTTTTCTGCCCTACAAATTTGCTAGTTGTGTGAGGTCTGAATGACTGTAATATGTAATTACAATATATTTCATAATATATAAATAGTTTAATTATATTTCATAGCTATGATAATGATCTACTTTTTTGTAACAGTTGCAAATAATAACAATAGTCATAAAAGTTCTGAGGTTTCATAAAGCAAAAGTGAAATACAGAAGTCGTTGAAAAACAATCAATTTCTTTTATTATGTATTAACACCATGTATTATATGCACATTAATTGTATTTAATTTAATCAAAAGTAATTTAAGTATGCAACAACATTAATCCTATAGAGGTACATAAATACCTATGTGATGTGAGGGGGAAAATCTAACCAAGAAAAGAATAAGAAAATGTTTTAATATTTAAAATACACTGTAGATATACACTAACAGAATGAAATACAGAAATGCCATTTTAATAAAAAATTTATTCATTATTTGGCATAACATGACCGTATTCAAATAATTGGTAGTACTAAATTTGTTTACTTTAATCCAGTCTTTAATTTCTTTTTAATAAACTTTTTATTTATAGAATGTAATTGCTTCTAAAGTTTTTAGTTCTTTAGGTAATAGTCTTTATAGCAACAATGTAACTACTTTTTTAACAAAGTTTTCTTTTTCCTCGGCATTATTATACTTTCATTTCTTATTCTACTATTACTATTTGTATTCAAANTTCATTTCTTATTCTACTATTACTATTTGTATTCAAATTTTTAAATTCCTTATAATGATAATTTAGTGTTTCCAAAATAAAAAATTGATCTATTCTTAATGGAAAATTATGTGATGAAAATTTTCTACTTATAATTTTTAACAATTTGTTGTAATAATTTTAAATTACTTTGATATGCTCCTCCCTAATCAATAATGTCATAGTTGACTAAACTGTGAAAGAAAATATAGTACATTAACTCTCCTCAAATAATTGCTCACTTGTTTGATGTTGTTGTTTTAAAATAATTAGACCTGTAATGGATTCTGGATAATGTTATTTTCAATACTGACATTTTTTTGAGTTACAACAGTTATTTGTAGAGATTTTGAGATATTTATAGTTGGACAAAGATTTTGTAAGTCAAAATCAGTTTGATCTCCTGAGACTTCAGTATTTTCTCTTTAATTTGCTCTTAAAGCTTGTGTTAGTTATTTAACAATAAAAGATGTAGATGTTAAAGTATGGTAATTAGTGTGTTAATTTAGGTAATAAATTAAAGGTTTCATTTTTAATATTGAAAAGTTTCATGGGGTTCACAAAAATCTCTCAACTTAGTAAGACATTTATACAACATAAAGTACTTCAGGAATTCACAGCAGAGTCAATACAATAAATTATTGTAATAATTTGTTGGCCACAAACTCCACTTACTTTTTCAACACAAACTAGTTTCGGAAGTTGTTGTTTCCATCCTCAGCTTCTGTCAAATGCTGATCCAAATGGGGGCAAGTGAGTGGATGAATTTAGAAATCAAATTATTGTCCTGAACTAAGTGGAGAGTGAGGCAGATGAATTATTACAATAATTTTAGACATTTATACTTTTATTTTAATTTGAACTGTGTTTGTATTTCAGCAATGAGATCTACACAGCTGATCAATTCACTGAAACTCAGTCTACTAGTCAGTTTCATAATTCTCAGTTTGAACAACCACAACAGCAACATGTTTTTGAGCAACAACAGTATGATGTCCAGCAACAGACAGTGTCTACTTTTGAGCAAGCTGTACAATATGAACAGCCAGCCACACCTGCTGCTTTGAGGACTCGTGTTACTAGATCACGTGCACGAGGTGCAGGTATAGAATCCTTTGGGTAAAATTTATGTTATTACACAAGTTCTGGTACTTTCTCACTGACTATGTCTATAATTATTTAATTTTTTGTGTTCTGCTTCAATCAATCTGTTGGTTGTGACTCATGCAACACAGCTGGTAGTGAAAGGGGAAATAGTCTTCAACATTTTCTCTTTAATTAACTAGAGCTTATTAAGAGCAGAAAATCAAATATCTATATTTGTGATCAGAATAAACATTCCAATTAGTGTGACAGCATTTCTCCATTCCTCTTATGGAGAAAGGATCAATTTTTTTTCATTCTTTTTCTTTTCTGAATGAGAGGAAATATGAATTTAGATTTAACCGCTGGAAATAATTGTACTTTTTCCACTATTTTTTTGCATGTACCTTACCTTTCCATGCTAAATTTACCAAGACTACAATGATTATTGCTGTATTATGATCGTTGGGGGATTAATACTGGAACCTCCTGCTGCAAGGACACTGTTGAATGTGTCATCAAACTGTGGAATCTTTTATGCGTAGCTGCTGCTGCAGCAGCTGGTGCTTCAACATCAACACACTCTGGATCATCCCCATTGGCAGGGATGTCACAACAGAGGCAGCAGCGAATTATTCAGATTGAAGAGCCCAAGAAACGCCGACCTGGTCGAAAACCTCTTTCTGAACTTGTTGCCGAAGATGAAAGTTGCTTGTATTTTGTTATACGCCAAGGCAAAGCTTCTCTCCAGGTAAATTATTCTGTATGGTTTATTTATTGATTGGTATTTAGATGTTTCTCATTGTTGTTGTTTTTTTAATATTCAGTTTATCTTGTTACTTAACTGCTTGTGCAGCTGAAAATATTCCCTATTTTGCATTATTCCATGTTATATGTTAGATATTAATCATGCATTAAATTGAAATCTAGAGAGATGTTAATTTATTTTAGATTACAAGTGTAATCATTGTTGCTAAGAGGTAACTTTTTACTACCATCATACATCACCAATTTCTAAGAGTTTGATTCAAAATTCAATGAGACTTTATCAAAACATACATGAATTCTTTTGACTGTTTATTCCGTAGGATTCTCAAGCATGACATTTTGACGTGCATACTATAAGAATTCCATGAGTATTCTTTATTCTCATTAAAAAGTTTTTTCTTATTATTTGGTCTTATAAGGTTGTTATATTGAATAATTATCAGCTTTATCTTGGTTTTGCACAAAAATTATTCTAATTATTGTTAACATATATTAGATATTTATTTTTAATAGAATTGATTAAATACCTGCAGATAATGTTTTTCCATCTAAGGCAGTCATTAATAATGCTACAATTCAAGTCATGACCTCCTACTTACTAGGCTGGATTGCAACGCTTGGCAACTCCGATTTCATAGGCTAGCTGGTCAAAGGAGAAGTATCTTAGCTAACCTGTTCATTCATTGAAATTAGCAATATGATTATTTTTAATGAAAGTTAATACTTACCCGGGGGAGAACAGGGATACAATTAAAAGCAAGTTGGAATGCATCTAAACTATGTTTATTAATATTACCAAATGTAGTATTTTAACAGCTTTGCTGGAAATATATTGTCTTAAAATTAAATAGAGTACGATGCACTTACAATCATTGTGTTATTTTCAACAATCAAAAGTTACATTTTAAATCATTACCAAATATATAAACAAAATAGGCCAATCTACCATAATGTTAAATTGGTCCCAAACATACTTTCATTATAGTTATGTTTAATAATACTTACAATTCATATATTTAGTTGTCAATATGATAGATGCTAAAAAAATATTGCGTGACACCACAGTGAATAAATAGTTACATGTACAGTTTTATGTCCAGATTCATTTGATACTTTCATTAAAAATGTCAACATACATTTAACCAAGCTGGCCAATGGTACACTGTTGTCACATAACGCATGTTCCTGTCTGGTAATTGTAGGAAGCCATGTTCAACTCAATAGTGTGATTTCAGTAGTCTGATTCTGACCGAAGGATTTCTCCATTTTTGCCTTTTGACTTCCTCATTTGATTGCCTTGATGGAAGTCCTTCCAGGGAGTGAAGTTATTTATTTTATCATACATTTGATGTTTTTACTAAAAGATTGGAAAAAAGTTCAAGGAATATTTGTTGACTAATGTTTGAATTTGCACATTTATTGATTACAGTCTGTGGTGGATGACTGGATTGAGAGCTATAAAGTTAATAGAGACTCAGCTCTCTTGTCTCTTATGCAGTTTTTTATTAATGCCTCTGGGTGCAAGGGTAAAATAACTCCTTCAATGCAAGCATCTATGGAACATGCTGCCATTATCAGAAAAATGACTGAAGAATTTGATGAGGTACTTATTACATTTCTTATTAAAAATCATTGCATTCATGATTCAAAGTAGATGTATTAACTTTGTTTTATCATTTAATCTTGTGATATTCTATGGTTTGGTTTGAATACCGTTAATAATAATTATTGTAATGAATTTGATGGACCATATTTCAATTGATATTTCTTATAAGCAAATAATATGTTTGCTACTAGACTCTATTTTTATATTCTTCTGTGTTGAAAGGAAAGTGGTGAATATCCTTTAATAATGACTGGCCAGACTTGGAAGAAATTTCGAAATAATTTTTGTGAATTTGTCCAAATCCTTGTTAAACAGTGTCAGTATTCAATTATCTATGACCAGTATTTGATGGATAATGTTATATCATTATTGACTGGACTGTCTGATTCGCAAGTTCGTGCTTTCAGACATACTGCTACTTTAGCTGGTAAGTGTGGTGGAATTATTCCTTTATTTTATTTTGTACATTATGTCGTGTAAAATGGGAAAAGGGAATTTAATTGAAGTTATAATGCTACGTGATAAAAAGAAATTGAATTTATTTTGGAGACAAAAGTAAATCTTAAGCTCCCAGAAACAAACCCACAGCATGTATGGTTGAAACACTGAAGAAGGTTTTTAATGTACACTGGTACTGAAATATTTGCTAGATTATTAAAAAATAAATCAATAATGAAAAGCATTAAATTAATACTATGTAGATTCTCAGTGAACATATTGCTTACTGTCTTTCTTTATTTTTGTGGGCATTCAATGAACACTTATTTTGTTTTATTATTAGTCTTATGACAAGTTCTTAATTTTGTTTTTCACTTGTGGTTTGTTTATGATTATTCTGGCAATTTAATATGACAAAACATTTTCAATAGATATCAATGGTCTTCAATATTGGTTATTTACACTTTATTTCATTTTATGTATTGTACTTAAATGATTTTTATATCCTTAATCTGGGTAATTCTAGCAATGAAACTGATGACTGCGTTAGTGGATGTGGCATTAACAGTTTCAATAAACTTGGACAACACTCAGCGTCAGTATGAGGCAGAGAGACAGAAGGCAAGGGACAAACGTGCTAGTGATCGCTTAGAAGCTTTAATGACAAAACGTCAAGAGCTTGAAGAGAATATGGATGAAATAAAGAATATGCTCACTTATATGTTTAAATCTGTTTTTGTGCACAGATACAGGTTTGTAATTTCCTACTCTTCATTTTTTGAACCATTCAGTCTCCCTTAGCTAACATTTAACTTCATGTGATCAAATCAAGGATTTGTCATTCTTTGGTAGAGTATGTTCATAATACTCTGTAAGGCATAAAGGGGATATGTCTACTTTCTTAAATTTTTAGATGTTATTTTCCGAATTACTAACCCTTTCTCTTAACTGTTTATTTTTCTTTTGGACTGAGCATATTAATTACCAAAAAAGTATATCTAATAAATGCAGTATGATCCAACTCATCGATGCTGATGTCTTCCCTAATGAATGACATCCCTTTTATGCCTTGACCTCTTCATATAGAACAATANGAAAAGTATATCTAATATATGCAGTATGATCCAACTCATCGATGCTGATGTCTTCCCTAATGAATGACATCCCTTTTATGCCTTGACCTCTTCATATAGAACAATAAAAAATGTAGATATATTCTGCACATTTAAATTTTGTAGTTATTATTTTGAGTTAAGTGTTCCGTGCAGTGATTTTCTTCAGCCATTTAATGTTTTGTAATTCAGACATTGAATGAAATAAATCTTTTTTTAAGTATTTAGTCTGAGACCCCAAGCAAGCAATAGCTTTTTACAAAACTTTGTTGCATAAACATTGTATTCAGGCAAATACAGTAACTAGGGTCAAACATTTTGTTGCTGTTTTTAATATAATATGAAGAAAATTCTCTTAACAAATGTTTGAAAAAATGAATTCATTATGAATGCTTCAATGATGAACTACCAATATGAAGTTAAACTTAAATCACTGTTATACACAATAAGTGTAGTGTTTGGTTCACTTAAATATCTGTATGTAGCAGATGTAGAGTATTGGACAATTCTGTTTTAAAAATACTCTCAAGCATTTTTAAATTGTTCTATAAGTGGATAGTAATAAAAATGAAAGTGAACACAGGATGGAAATTGCTTTATAAACATGCATATATTCAAGGCTGGAAGAATGTAGTAAATTTTAGGAAAACTTCCTGGAAACGTAAAAGGATGATAACCAAATCCACTGTACTGGGATGAAATCATTTACTAGGTCCATAGTGTCATTTCAGCATTGTCAGTTCATTCTTTTCTTTTCTTGTTCAAAAAAATGCTTTCTTGAGTGAATGCAGTATTTTATTGTATGTTTTACAATATAAATGTTTCCACTAACTTCTAACTATTTAGGGAAGTTCTTTTAACACCAAAATTATTGTATTTCTTTTTTATTATAGTTTCTTTTTTAATTAATATACAGAGATACCTTGCCTGAAATACGAGCAATATGCATGGCTGAGATTGGTGTGTGGATGAAGAAGTTTCACCAGAACTTTCTTGATGACTCGTATCTCAAGTATATCGGATGGACCTTGCATGATAAAGTTGGAGAAGTTCGTTTGAAATGCTTGCAGGTAAAACAAATTTGATTTATTCAGAGCTCTTATCATTTGGTATTGTTTTAAATTTATGTCTTTTGTGAAAATTAGGCCCTTCAACCATTGTATGCATCAGAAGAATTGAAAGGAAAGTTGGAGTTGTTCACCAGTAAATTCAAAGATCGAATTGTTGCTATGACATTAGATAAGGAGTATGATGTAGCAGTCCAGGCTGTGAGACTGGTCATCAGCATTTTAAAGTAGGTTTTAATTTTCTTCTATTGTTGTTATAGTGCTTATTGTTATTTTCGTCTATGTATACTTTTGTTTCACTTGTGAATAATGATGGGGATTCATAGAATTTTAAAAAGGTTCATAGAACACCACCTTAACCTGTGCAGACGCTCAGCTGCTTAGATATTTTAGATATAATAAAATGTTACAACTTAGATATCTTGAGTATAACAAAATGCTATAGTTTAGATAGGTATTGAAACCTCCAAAATTTATTATCTTATTGACATGCATTTTTTAACCTAGTTACTAAATATATTTTACAACAACAATTTGTGAACATATGAGGAAGACCCAAAACAAGGGTTGAATTTATTAATGTTCCTTTATAATTGTGGATAGTTCATTGAAGATCATAAAATATATTTAATAACTCGATGTAAATTTATTTAATGATGAGGTATACTATTAGTTATACTACATTGTAATGGTGATAACAGGGATGAATTTGCTTCATACTCAAGTTGTTTAAAGATAAGCAAATGTGTTTTAGGTTTTGTTGAGTCTCCACTGACGAATTTAACTTTGTCAGCTGTGTAGTCCAGTGGGTTGACTGAATGTGCTTGGCAACACTGCATGCAACTGTAATGCACCGCTGGTCACTAATTGACAAACATGGTTTTATTTATCACTTGCTGGAGGCTGTATAAATAGTTTCAAATGATTTAATTTAATTACAGTGTGATCATGTCATTTTTCTGAATTATTAATAATTCAGTATTAATTTTATTCCTTAATAATGTGTCTGGTCATTTTTTACCAGTGTTTTTGAAAAAATTAATAACTCATTGTATTTTGCAAATATTAGCCTGAAATTATGCAATATTGTCACAAACACAACTGATCATTTATTGAGTATAAATTATTTTTGGTGCTCTTAGTTTATTTTATAAAAATAATAAAGTTGACGTATCAACAAAGAAAACGTAAAAATTTTATGTTTTTTTAAAATATGAGGTGTAAAAACATTAATATTCATTAGAATCAATTTTTCATTTGTGTATTTACTGAACAAAATGGCAATGGTTTTAACTGTTACTTTTTTTCTACAATTTTTGTTGTGCCCTCCACAGCTATTAGAAATCGGGGGTCGATAATAAACAATCCTAAAGTAACCGAGGGTTGAAGCCGGCATATTTGTCAATAAATGTTAGTTGCTGTGGCTAGTATTGGAGTACTATTCGCTGGCCAGTGTTATTCACTGTTTCGTTGCTGAATAAACTTCTACCGAATATAGTCTTTGATATTTATACTAAGTGAATGATGTCTCTTTTCATGAAATCACAGTACTGTCATATAAATAGAATAGTTCATATTCATAACGTCTTTACCTTTGTAGGCATCACCGTGAAATCTTAACAGACAAAGACTGTGAACATGTGTATGAATTGGTGTACTCCTCACATCGTGCTGTGGCCCAAGCTGCAGGGGAGTTCTTGAATGAGAGATTGTTTGTGCCTGATGAAGAAGCAGCTGGTATAAAAACAAAACGTGGAAAGAAACGTCTCCCCAATACTCCTCTTATCAGAGATCTTGTTCAGTTCTTCATAGAATCTGAGGTAATATTTCTGAGTGCCTTCAGTCCATATTTTTATTTCATCCCAGAAAATGCTGAAAGTCCAATAAAAAGTTATATTGTTAGGAACTTGACTAAGGGTAGTGTTTTACGAGGGATATCTTTCCTTGAAAATTATTTTGAAAGTTTTTAGTATACAATTAATTTGTAATTTATTTTAAGGGGGAAAATGATTTCAGAATTGAAATATGTTTTTCATAGATTTCCTGGAAATCATAATTGCAACAGACGACTGTCATTGTGTGCTGAGAAGTATAGTTTAATTTATTGTAGGACAATTTACTTTTTATATTGGTAACATGTTCATTTAAACTTCTTTTGTAGTTTAATTAACTGAAAAATGTTCTAATTAATAATTTAATGAATTGATTAATTTTTATTGTGGTTCCAGCTACATGAACATGGAGCATATTTAGTTGATTCTTTAATTGAATCTAATGAAATGATGAAAGATTGGGAGTGCATGACAGACCTTTTGCTAGAAGAACCTGGACCCAACGAAGAGGCTCTTGATGACAGACAGGAAACTAGTCTTATAGAAATAATGGTTTGCTGCATCAGACAAGCAGCGACTGGAGAACCACCTGTGGGAAGAGGACCCACAAGAAAGGTATGAATTTAAAATTCTTTTAAAATAATACAAGAATTGTTCATAGGCAATCTAGGATTTAAAAAAATAGTGAATGAGGAATCATTAAAAAAATTCTCAGGAAGAAGCAAAACTTCCTTTCAAGTGTTTCCTATTGAATAACATTTTCCAATTATTTCTGTTAAGAGGACCCTACTCAGTCAGTATGTATTGTCAATATCGCTTTTGTCAATCCATAAGTATATTCATGTCTCTTCACTCTGTCAATATTTTCCTTCAATATTATCTGTTAAGATAATTGACCATCAATTACAAATATTGGAAAAGCTTGTTTGGCAATAGTGGTAGCATTGCCGAACTTATTACCAAAAGAGTTGGTAATGAGAGATTGACAGTACATATTTAATGTGTGAAGGGACTGATGTAAATATTTGACGAAGATTCTGTTTTGGTGAAATTCCTTTACAGTTATGCTTTTATATGCAAAGCCTTATTGTCCTTGTAATTCCATTATGAAGCTATTCTTTCTAAATCTTCTGTATAACTTCTGTATTTGTCAAATGGGATGTTAATAATTTATTTTTCTTGTGGTGGAATATTCAAATTCTATAACATTTCTACAGGAGATAAAGAATTTGGTTCAAGTTTTCTTATAAATAATTAATTTGTTGATTTATTGTGAGGTCAATTATTTATTGCAAAAATTGAACTGTGCAAAATAAATTATTGCAGAGTTTTTTGTTTATTTGATTAATTACTTGAAGTGATTTATTTTGTACCAAATATTTTTAGATACTTTCTGCTAAGGAATTGAAACAAGTTCAGGATGACAAAACCCGTCTTACAGAACATTTCATTCAAACTTTGCCGCAGTTGCTTGACAAGTACAGAGCTGATCCAGAAAAGTTGGCAAACTTGCTAGCTATACCTCAGTACTTTGAATTGGATGTTTACACTACAGCCAGACAAGAAATGGTATTATGCATGTTTTAAAGAAGTGAAAGTATGGAATAGTTAAATTTTCACAGTTTAATGTCAAATGTTGTGCTTTTGGTTTAGTTTTTAGATAGTCTATTGAAGAAAGTTAAAACAATTGTAGAGAAACATCATGATCAAGATGTTCTGGAGACATGTACTAAAACTTTAGAAGTTCTTTGCACTGAAGGCAATGCCATTTTCACTCGTTGTGATGTAGCTCGCTCTACTCTTATTGATATGATAGTTAACAAGTACAAAGAGGCAATGGATGATTGGAGGACATTAATTGAAGGGGTAATAAATTTTTTAAATTTATATGAGTAAATAATTAACTTAAAGCATTGTATGAGGTTAATGATTACGTTTCCTACTATAGGAAGAAACCCCTGATGAAGATGAGACATTCAATGTTGTCTATAGCTTGAAGAAGGTTTCAATATTTTATAATTGTCATAATCTTGGACACTGGAATATTTGGGATTCTATTTTTCGGGATATAGTTGAAGCTAAAGATGGGAGCAAATCATTACCAGAAGAAGTAAGTAAAATTTTAAACTGATACTTGAGAAAGTACATAATGTTACTAATGTATTTTTTTGACACCCTAAAATTATTTTGTTCACTTTATAATGTATTAAAATAATTAAATTACTTGTGTTTGTCAAACAATCTTCAAATTATATTGTACATCAATATAAAGTGACCTCTACCCATTCTGGGGATACATAAATAGAAACATTATTTGACCCGACTATAGTATTTAAGTTGCAAAAACAACAACAATAGTTAAAGGTTATATTTTGTCTCTAGTTGAAGTTCATTTTTTGTTTTGTTTTAAAAAAAATATTATTTCTGGCCTTTACTTTCTTTAAGTGTGTGGGTTTTTTATGTTTCTGAAATAATATTTTTTCCAACTCTTATATTTTGTCACAATAACTGTACTTTATTTTATAAATTCTTGATTTTTGTTGGAAGGTAAATCTTTGGGTAAATGGGTGTTTTTTCAACAATTATGTCATTTTCCTTTGATTTATTTATTTTGAAGGCCATCAAATACTGCATTGCAGCCTGCTTCTTTAGCATTATGTGGGATCTGAGACATTTAGAGGAACTTCAGGAAGGTGGAGGGACTATCGTTGAAAATACTAATAGTCTCCACAACAAACTTCATCAATTCATGGACACCATGAAAGACATGCTATTAAATGGACCTTGTCAACTCTACAAAGAAGAGGTGTGTGTCACATTTTTCGAATAATTGTGTTCTATATTATTTCATTATAACTGTCATAAATATTTCTCTCTCCTTAATGTTATGTTGATTTTTGATGAAGTAAATTGTAATTTTTCTAATGGTTTAAACCTGTTTGGAAAGTTTTGATGGTTTTTGTTTTAAATTTGGTAAGGTAAGGTAAGCAAGTGGAACTTTAGCAGTATTTACTCTGTATCTTTAGCAGTATCTATAATCTGAGTCCTTCTCATGTGAAATGCAACCTATAAAACCTGGATTTTATCCTCAATATGGGAGGATTGTCCCTAGCAAAAATTATATATACATGTCTCTCGACATAAGACTTAGTGCTGTTCATCCTGCTTGACAAATAATTACTTGTCTACTAAGGAGTTACATACCTAGTGACTGAGTAGTGGTGAAGATGATTAGGATGTTAATCGCTTATCTCGACCAATATTCAGTTTCCTATCTAATTAAATTTTAAATAGTTTGAAGTTGGTTTTAAATCAAATTACATTTCTTGTTAATTAGGACTTGTGAATTTAAATTGTTTCAAAACCTTTTTTAAATTTTTATTTCAGGCCTACATAACTGTTTGTGATTTACTAGTTGTATTTTGTGATCAGTTATCTAGTAATCCAGCATTAGTGAGTTTGGTATATGAACCAGACAGAGCACTTCAACTCATGTTGATTGATTTTATTGAAACTTATGTCTTTGTGATGGAAGAGGATGGTTTGTATTAACATTTATTTTCTTTTGCTTTACTTTTCAAACATTTTTCTGGGTATTTATTGTTTGGTTCTGTCTGTAAATTTACATGTACTGTATTCTCTTCAGAAGAACAAGATGAGCACTCAAAAATTGAAGAATTGCACAAAAGGAGAAACTTCCTAGCATCATTTTGCAAGCTTGTTGTATATAATGTCATTCCTACTAAGGCAGCTGCTGATGTCTTTAAGCACTATGTTAAGGTACTTGGCAAATACTAATGTTTTTGTCAACATGCCATTAAATCTCACGCTTTTGAGATAATATTAATCCTTACTCTAATTAACCTAAAGCGATCAAGAAATATATTCGACATTAATATACTTGGAATCACTGTCATTATGTGCACATATGACTTACATGTTGCTTTTAAGACAAAGACAGTTTTAACCACAAACTACATTTTTATTCTTATTCCAACTCTTGTATTACCTCAATTATCCTTATAAGCTACTTTGTCCTGACTAATTCATCGACATAGGGAAAAGTTTTAAAATATGTGATCTTGAACTTTTTTGAAATGCATTTTTTAAAATTATTATTATTGTTGAGGTTCACTTCAGGTATTACATCTGCATCATTGAAGTCAAGTTGTAAACCATTCGTAAAATCTTGGAAATATTTTCCAGAGGTGTTCTAATTAATTAAGAATTTACAATAATGATTTTTACTGTTCGACAAAGCCAAATTATTTTGTCAATTTTAAACACTATAATATATTTAGATTCTTTTTTTACTCTTTTACTGTCAAGAATAATATTTTCTAGCGGTGTGATACACCTGATGTTTCCAATAGAATAGTATTTTTCTTCACAGATTTTGGTGATTTTTTTTTTTTTAATGCCATGTATGATATGAAAATATTAAGTTCGTTCCATTCCTATTTTCATTTTCCCTGTTTTAGTCGTTTTTTTAGCTATGTGAAGCCTATAGTTGTGTAAGGATATGAAGCCCACAAAATTTTCTTTGTATAAACCTGTACTAATTTAAAGTCAAATAATTCAAAATTTTGCAGCATAAGGGTGTAAAAATTCATCAGCACTGAATAGAGAGTGATTAAAACTATCAATAGATATATTTTTAGGGTGCATTAGTGTACTTACCCTGATTGATAATACCTTAAAAATAATTTTTTCAATATGATTTTAAGATGTAACGTAATAAAATTGAAGCCTCACGTTGGAGCGCCAAATTGTAACATATTAAATAAATGATTTTTAACTGAGGCAAAATGATCATAAGTTAAAATAACTCGAGCCTCACCTTGGAGCATCAAATTGTATCATAATTAAATGACTGGTTGCTAGCTGGTATTGGGAGTTCACCTACCTAGCCCACTCAGCTATCATCATTTGCACCGACTAGATGGTGCCAGGGAAATTCGGATGGGGCGGGTTTGGCCCATTTACCTCAATAAAACACACACTTGGAAAATAGTATCACACAACCTCAATAAATTAAGTTTTATTTACTATACATTAAGAGACATCTACTAACTACTCATATTTTTTTCCCTACATTTTCCCCCAAAATCACACGTTAACACATTTGTTTACTAATTTACATAAGTGTTGGTACACTATTGGTCCCAACCACATTGATTTCATACTAATGAAATGGATTAATTTAATTTTGATTACAATTTAAATTGTTTTTGTAAACTGTTACTAATTTTTACTCATGTGGTTCTTTCACCACGGAGCACACACACCCTTTTCTTCACAATCGCTCGCCACTTTGCTGCTATTCTGATTGCTATCAGAATATTTTACCTTACTGTAGGTATGGGAGATGACCAGTCAGTCTCGAAACGGTGTGGTTGTTCATGGCCCTTCAGGGATCAATGACCCGAGAGCCACCTCGTAGCATCAGCACTGCCACCATACAGCTGTTGAATTGTTGCCTTGAAACCACCAGTCTGTGTGTCGCCACTTGAAGTTCCGTCTCGCTCGCCTCCAGTCAGCACGAACCCTTTTATGGCCTAATTACGGTACTTAGCCCTTTAGCTAATTGATAGAGTAGCAAATCCGAGTCGAACACATTATGAGAGGATTACTTCAGTCGAAGCCCCTCGATAACTAAGTATTTACGATTCATTACGCTGAATCCAAGCTATCGCCCTTGAACTCCCTAATTAAGACTATCAATTCCATAGTAGTGATCAGGGAAAACCTGATCCACCAAGCAAATGATATATCTTGAAGCAGGACAATGCTGAAAATACTCGAAGTGTCAGAGTACTATGTACAGAAAACTTTAAGTGCCTTTCTGCTCTCTGCCCTATGCTCAACTCTCAGTGTTTGTCAAAACTCTCTGTGCCTGTCTGTATCTCTGAAACCCGACTCTGTGTGTGTCAAAACTCTAAAATCTCTTCTTTTTATAATTTTAATCCCCTCTTTGATGCAAAATTTCGAAACAAGTACACACCCTCCGTCGTGGCATGTGATTTTTTATTAACCAATCCTTGTCTTCATCTCATTTCCAGTGAGCTTCCCTGGATTGGCTAAAGCTGTCATGATGTTTGTTTGTTCATCACACTTTCGCCGACCACCCAAAATTTGAAATTCTGCAAGTTTGTGCTCACCGCGGGAGTCCCTAATGACTACCTTGCTTGAGACTCGCCGCCCTTTGTCAATAAACGCTCAAGAAACCGCACCCTTAGTATATTTCCGCTTTCGACTCGCACCCTTGTCTCGATGCTGCAAAATATTCTTAGCTATTTTTCAATTGTTCGAGCCACACCTGTTACTGTGAGCTGCTGCTTCCACCATAGGTCTTAGAACTTTTCCGGTCGCTTTCTCACGTTCCAAACAGTCTTTGTAGTGCTGTTCCCTCTTAAGAAATAAGTTTTATTATTTTGTTCGGCTCTTCCTGAAACTAATGGCTTTTCTAAAACGCCACCACCCGCACCCTAGAACAGCATACCGCGCGGGTGGTGAGAACCATCAGCCCATGCTGTATTTCTCTACGGTTTGAATTTCATATTTATATTTTTACTGAAAATAATATTTCATAACAATGTATATATGTGAAATGTCTGTCTTCACATTTTGTTTCTCTAATCACAAGGCTGCAAATTTAATGCAGGATCATTTTTACAAAACTCTTCTCTGTGGGGAATCTGTCCATTGAGGTCTGTGGGTCTCGCAAATTGAATGTCAATGGAAGACTTGGCCCAGAGGTGAACGGGATGGCACAGTTAGTAAGCGCATTAGCGTGTTAAGTTGAAGGTCCTGAATTCAAATTTTGAACCTATCTCTCATTTTGATTCATCATAACATAATTACCATAATTACGTTTACCTTTTTTTAATTTAAATAGCATAATTACTAACTTCATTCCTATCCCAGTTTAAGAAGAATGAAAAAAATAATATATTTTTTTATTTTGCCAGTATTATAATGACTATGGAGATATCATCAAAGCAACTTTGGGTAAAGCACGTGAAATCAACAAAACTAATTGTGCACGTACAATGGCATTAAGCTTGACAATGCTTTTCAAAGATCTTCCTAGAGATGGAACACGCATTAATCGACAAAGTGAAGACTTCATCAGTCTCAAGGTAATTTCCTTGTCATTTCATTTTATTTGCCATAATTACTATAAGAAAAAAACATATGCAATTCTCCATAGAGATTGTAAAGAGAACGCAGAGCGGTATGTTGTAAAATAACTTATGAACTAGAAGGTATTGTAGGATACTATAGAAAATTTTTATTTTGTACTACTACTATTTCTTAAACGATGTCACGATATTTTAACTATTAATATTTAATGTTTTTTTTGCTTTTACAATCTACTTTCTCTGATGTTGTAAATTGGTGATAATTGTTTCCATTCAGTAATGAATAATTACTAACAAACAATAAGAGAGCATAAGATATTTTCTACAGTTAATGGGAAATTTGCTGTATTGTGTGTTTTGATACCTCAGGAATTGGCCAAAAGATTTGCCCTGTCCTTTGGTCTTGATGCTGTGAAGAACCGAGAAGCAATCACAGCTTTACATAGAGAAGGTATTCTCTTCTCTGTTGATCCTTTGGAAAATGTGGAAGATCCCACAGGTCCCCCTCCAAATCTTCCTTTTCTGGAAATTTTGACTGAATTTACTAACAAACTTTTAAAGCAAGATAAGAGAGTTGTGTAAGTTTCTGTTGTCTCGTACTTTTATGTTATAATGATTGTTGTAAGGTTTGGATTATTTCTGTACATGTTCCAGTATTATCAACTATTAATTATTATATCCTGTCCAGGTTGAATTTCTTGGATAGGAGAATTGCTACAGGCATGCCATCAAGTCGAGGAGAAGATTGGCAACCCCTGTTGATGTACCGAAATAGTTTAGTTCATGGAGAGACTGATCAACCGTTGGTTACATCAAAGAGAGCATATGGTAGAAAGAAGAAAGAAAATCTTGGTTAGTGTTCTTATAATCTAAAATACTTCATAAGTGCTATTACAAAGTGAAGCATCTGCCATTCGAAACAAGTGCACTAGTTTGCAATTGATTTTTATTTTGTAATTTAATTACCAAATGGTTTTACATCAAAACCATGAAGTTATTGTGCTATTTTGAGTATTGTATTGTAAAGGTGGCTTTTCACTAGCAAGTCAAGTCTGCAAGTCCTTGCCAGTACTTGAGGCGAGCTCTTTATAACCCATTAGTAGTAGTAGTGCTGTTGTCAAGAACTTGTCAGAAGAAGCGTTTACGGAGTCCCCACGGAGTCGCAGTTATATAATTTCTCCTAGCTGTAGCCCTGCAGTACTGGGACCGCTGTGACTATTGTTGTTTTTATAATCAAATTTCTCTGTTTCCCTTCTGATGAATAATGTATTTTTTAAGGCTTCAAAACAAGAAATACTTGTATTGTAAACAATACTATTTCTGTATTTGTTAAGAGTAATAAGATACCATTTGTTCTTATAGTTATAATTAATATATGATTACCAATTCATTAAAAAATGGGAATTTCAAAATATCCTTACTTGAATGTGTATTTCAAAAGAGTAGAATATGTTGAATTGAAATTTAACATTCAAATAATTACCAACATATTTCAAAGGATGTATATTTCTCATCACTAAATTTTAAAAAAAATGTTGCTTGCTTGTGTGAAAATAACTCAGTAAGGTGTATTCCACCCCTCTTAATGTGAATTCCCCCTCCCCTCGCCTTATGAGTGATTTCATTTCTTTAAAAAATTTCACCATTTTATGTAGAAGTAGACGAGAACTCGATTGCGTATGACACTCAACTAAAAAGCGTTCCGACCCCAGAGAACAGTTGCAACGATCCCTGCACTTCTCAGTCTGAATACCTCAAGTCCTCGCATATCCTTTCACTTGATAGATAAGCACTTCTATAAGTGCAAGTACCGCTGCAAGGACTTGTGGGCACTTGAACTGGATGTTTACACTACTATAGAACTTGCAGCTAGGAAAGTTGCGACCACTATACTTGACGGGTAGTTTACATTAGCAATTCCACTGCTGGCAAGCTGCTTGTAGAGCAGTCACTTGCAAGAGTAAAGCCACTTTACGATATTGTAGCAATAGTAGTAGTTTTCATGGACATGTTCCCTCTCCATGCTAACACTGATTACTTGTATTTCAGAAGAAGAGGAAGGTGGGGAAGAAGCAGAAGAAGCCACATCTGATCAAGAGTATACAGTTGGGTAGGTGTTTCGTAATTTAGTAATTAATTTGTTTTGTCCTCTGTTGTTATTGCTGTAAGAACCCAATAATTTTAAATTTAATTTTATACTAACTTCGTTTTTAATTATTTATATTCTTGTTCATGTAGTGTGCATGTGGTATAAAAATATCCAGTATGAGCATATGATTTTTGTGAAATAGTTTTTAGTTACATTTCTAGTGTAAACTACTGTGCAACCTTGGTAAGTCAAAACTCGTGGGACGACTAAAAGATGTCAAATTAACAAAGTTTTCAAAAATTTCTAGAATATTTTAGATAGTTTTGAATCTATACACATACTTTAGAACAAAGTAAAGCAAGATCATTCCCTATTGTTTATATAATGCCGGGGTGTATTTTTAGAGTAGGACAATTATATTTGTAGCAAGTCATTGAAAGTTCTTATTTATGACAATAAATAAGCCGTTTACTTTACTTACATTAGTGAGATGAAAGGAAAATATGATGTAGATCTGATAAATTTTGGTCTTCTATTGAACTAATTTTTTTTTTCGAATCTCTTGCTATTGTAGATGTGGAATGGTGTAGAAAATATTATTTTTCAAGTATTTTAGTTGTTAAATTTTTTGCAAGTTTTGATGCAGAAGTATTTAACTGTTGTATGGATGTCCTTCAGGTAGCATTCTAATCCAACTTGTTTTTAACAGGTATTAAAACCTTTCTGAATTAACGTCTTGGACTTGAAGTATTGACAGTTTGGTCATTATTATTCCGTTGTGTACTATACAGGTAAGAGAGGAATGTATGAAGATCTGAACTACATTTTTACAATATTTTGAATTAAAGCTAGTGGTATTTTTGCCAAAAGATGACCAATTTTTAATTTTTTTGCTGTTCTCTTAATTATAGAATTGTTTATGTGATGTCACTCTGCTTTGTCAGACTATTTCAAAATGTTTGATGTCAATTAAACACTTTTCATTGATTGTATTAATGAAGAGTATATTCAGGAAAGATGATCAAGAAGATTTTTAGTCATATGATGTTCAATTAGTTTTTTTCTCCTTAATTATTATAAGAAGTTATTGGTTATTTGTCTACATAAGAACCATTAGTCTGAATTATCATGATTTAATAAATTAAAATATGTTTTTATCAAATATTATCACTAAATTCATTTATATCTTTCATTGGGAACTTAATTGAACCATAAATTATTGTAATGATTTCTTAGCCACACTCTTCACTTCCATTAGTAATTGGAGTGTGTGACTGATGAATCATTACAATAATTTATTGCATTGACTTTTCTGTGAATTCCCACAGTGAAGTGTTGTTGATTGAACTACTTAACATCTGACAACATCATAGTGGATGGATGGATGGATGGATATACCTCCCAATGAAAATTTTCATAATTGATATTTCGTAACATATTTTACTTCATTATATTATGAAAACTTCTGTGTGAAATTCTTTAAGAATATGCTTTTATTTTATTCTTTTATTTTTATTTTTTTGCCTTCTACATCATGCTAAAGTTATGTGTGTGTTGCAAATTGGAAGAGTAGGCTATATCTGGTTGTACTTGTTTGACCGGAGATAGTTGATCAAATATTCAGATGGACAAATTTTCAAAATGCATATCTAGTTGAGTGTTTTCATGTCAATATGTACAAAGAAATGGTTTGATTATTACCATATGGTTGCAGTCATAGTTAAGTTAAAGTTTAGTTTTCTCATATTGTTAAATTCTTTGTAATTGTTGTATTTTTAATTGGATACAGAAGAGAGAAAAATCTTTTCTGTGCAAATATGGGATATATATATTTAAATTTATATTTTCGATTTAATGTCAAAACTCATTTTGAAGTAGCGTCAAATCCCATCATCATTGTTGATCGATGTTTATGTTATAAGGCTTGTGTGCTCTTCACTCACTTTCACTCATGAAACATTCCAATGAACAGCTTTCCCATCCTAACCTCCAATCATATTCCCCACCCCCTCATTTTTAGGTGATTTTTGAGAGAGAGAGAGAGAGAGAGAGAGAGAAATAAGGAGGGGACTATATTTGGACAAATAAAGTATTCCTTACCATTTAAAATACGAGACAAAATTATTAATTTTAAGATCATTTTGGAAACCCAAAAGTTCTTAATTTTCTTTTAAATTAAAATCCACTTTTATTACAGTCTAGCTGATCCGACAGATGATGCCCTGTCCAAATTTCAATAAATGTGTATGTGATCTTTTTTGTGAATTTGAAAAAAGTTATTTGAAGTGCGTAAACAAAGTAAAAATGAGAAACAAACGTACTTCTGAGTGATCATGGTATCTATTAACGATTGTGGTCATGGATACACAATGTGTGATGCAAAGAATCACATTTCAACTGAAAATGGACAATTGATTAGCTCTGTTGGTACTGTATAACCATTTGTCACTTCATAACTCACCATATATTGTAGGCAGATCTGAAAAATTATTTTGAGATAAAACAACTAAACTTGCTTCATTTCATGAAACAATTGTGATGAACTTACAACAAACACAATTCAACTGAAAAAACAAAACAAAGATCAACCAGATATGTCGTTCCTATCGTCAGTTATGATATAGAGTGCATGAAAAAAATTATGATTTTTGCAGTTAGTCGGAATTTTTTGACTTTCCTTTGTAATTGTTTCATTTTTTTCCCCTGAAAACTTTTCCAGGACCATAACGAACAAAACAAAAATGAGTTACGCATATCCAATGTTCAAATTGTGAGTTATGGTCTTAAGTTTATACAAAAATCCAATAGTAAAAAGCATTTTCAGTTTTTTCTGAATTTTCCAATTTTTCTTTCCGTAAAAACTTTATTCTGACAATTACGAACTTTTTTTTTAATTAGCCAAAACGGTCCAGCCGTTCTCAAGTGATGCACTTATCAACAAGCAGCATTTAATTTTTATTTATATAATTGTGCTTACAAACACACAACTAGCAAACAAATGATTTTTCCAATCTTTTGTGCAACTTTAGGGTTAGAGATGAACTTTCAATTCCAATTGTGGAACTAATAGAAGATTTTTTGCTGTTGGAAAGTATTTCAATTGTCTTTAAAGTGAAAAATCCTTTCATGATCAATTTTCCTGTTACAAATAATTTTTTATTGCTCTTAAGAAATGCCTTAAAACTAAATTTAAATCAGCCTTTGATTCCTAATATGCTGGTAATTCTTTAGTTTGAAATAGAAACAATGTTGAATCCTCTTTACATTAGTGCAATTCAGAGAATGAAATGAACCAACACTAGATATTGTGTCTATCCCCAGTTTGAAGAGAAGTGGACTTGGCTTGGTGAATTGTGGCATCGAGACATTCATTTGTTTCAAAGTATGGTATAATTGTAATGTTCATTGGTAATAAGTTATGATTAGAAACTAATCAAACAAGAAATTTATTATAAAATTTGTCTGCAACAAATACAGTGGTATCTCAGCTAATTAATCTACTGACTATTTAATTTTTTGATTAATGAAGATTTTTTGCAATTTTTCAAAATATTTTTCAGACATTTATCTGACTAATGAATGTTGTTGTGAATACGCACAGTAACATAAGGCAGTAAACATGAACAGACAGCAATTTCAAATAACCCAAGAACATAAATATTTATTGAAATTACAACTTAAAGAGCTTTGTAATATTAAAGTAGAAAACCTTTACTGAATCTTTTCTAATTTTGCCATGAACAATATGTTTGTAACAGTCAAACATTTCTTGATGTAAATTTTTCTCAATTAAATTCATTGTAGTGTAAATATCATCAGTTTTTCATTCTACTTCTTCATCCAATTGAATTCCTGCTTATCTAAGTGTTTGGTGTGGATTTGCTTATGTGATTTTACTATTTTATAAAGCTTATCTAGTATTTTATATTACTAGCTTTTATAAAGTAGGCAGCATTGAGAACAAATTAAACAAATATCTGTGGTAACCTATGAGAAGGATTTCGGCTAACAAAAATGATTCCGGTATTATTAACAATGGTATTACTGTGTATATTTTCCCAAATTATTTTCATTATTAGTGTACTCTTGTTAAGTGTGCTTAAATTAAGATTTGACTTGTTATATTGTAGGAATGTGTGGATTATAATTGTAAATAGTGAAGAACTAGATTAATTTAAAAAATTCAATAAAAATCATTTTTTAAAGGAAAATTGTAGTTTTGTGTTTATTGGTTGAGAATTGAATACAGAAAACATGACAGTGAGTATTAGTAAAAGAAATGTACATTAGAAATATTAGAAAATGAAAATTGGAAGGAAGAAATTAGTATAATAGTAATATATAGCCTAATATTGTAGACTAGTAGCAATATCAGCATGATTAATGTAGAAAGTTGAATTATGTAGTATGGAAGGTAGATTAAACATTATAAAATGCTGCAGATAATTATGCAAATTGCAAGTGGGCTTCCTTCTTTCTCTTCTTCTTCTTTTTCCTTCCTTCCTTTTCTCCTTCCTTCTTTTCCTTCAATTAGAGGGAAATTGTTATTTAGTTATGATGTCATTGGTAAGTAGGATTTTTTTAAAAAATGTAGTCAGAAAAATTATTTTTGCAAAATCGGACTTTCACTCAAAATGCAATAAATAACGGAAAAATAGACGGATATTCATGAAAATTGGAATGTATGTTGATGCTATAAACATTTTCATTACAATCTGGATTTTTTTTAAAAAAGTTCAAATTGCTGCTTTTTATGCAAAATCATTGGGCAATTTTTTTTATTTGTAGGTTCTTTATTTACTTTCTTGTTTTATGTACATTTTGGATTTTTTAGGTTAGGATTCAGTTTTTAAATATTTATACTGGATCAGTTCGATAGTTTATTCATTCATGAGTATTTCACATTTTTGTATTTTTCTATGACCATTAGAACGGGAGATATTCAAACAATAGAGTAATGATGCACTAAATATGCTTAAAAAATGCACATATTCAATTTTCTCATGGAGATCCAGTCAGATTTAGCAAAAAAAAAAAAAGTATTTTGACTTCATCTTAACATATGTAATGAAAAATAATCCTACTTACCGATTACATCATAACTTGACTTGTTTTGTTTAATTTCCCTCTACTATTTCTTTTTCCCTTTTTCCTTGCTTTTATTTCCTTGAGCCGAGGCCCATACGCTATTATTATTATTATTTTATTCCGTTTAGGATCTCGGCTTTTACTGCTGGTCGTAGTGAGGTACGGGCTACACCAAGCACACTCACTCTGAATGATCCAAAAATTTTCTGGCTATTTTTGGTGTGTTGAGCAAAACAGGTTTCTGAAGTTGTACATAAATGGTCTTACTCAGTTTTAACATGCTAATACTATTGTGGAGGGAGATAGGGATGACTCTTGTAGAGGACATTACTACCGGTACTATGTAAACTCTCTCCACGTTCCATATCTTTCTATTTGCTTTAAGGTCACTGTATTTCTGATATTTTTCCTGAATTGTTTTTCGAAGGGTGTGAGTATTTGGCACAGTTATGTCTATCAAATAGGTTGTCTTTGTTACTTGATCTTTTAGCTCTATGTCTGGTGTGTTGTTATGAATTGTACGGTCCGTAATTATTCACCTGTCATAATATAAGTTGAAGTTTGTTGATTCTAAAATGTCAGCCAACTCATATTGTAACAAGGTGTGCTATTTTCTATAAGACAATACTTTAAAGCTAATGCTTGGTGAATTATGTTAGCCACCTGGTTATGGCGATGTAAATAATCAGTTTGTGCCAACATATTACAAGCTCCGGTTATATGTTGAATTGTTTCAGAAGCAGTTCCACATTTCCTGCACTTATAATTTTGTATATGGAGATCCTACATAATATATTTCTTATAATTCCTAGTGGGTATAACCTGATCCTGGATGGCCATAACAAACCCTTCTGTTTCAGGAAAAAGCTCTCCTCGCCTGAGCCAAGTTCTCTTGATTTCAGTATGTGGTATCATTTTTGATTGCTCTAATCCTAGATACTTGTAAAACTCAAATTCTGTCATTAACCCAATTTTACCCCACACTGTATCAACTCCCTGAGGGTTTACTAAATCTTTACCTTTATGACTACTAAAGATTCTGCACTTTTCCAAGCCAAATATTATTTTAATATCCACTGAAAACTGTTCCACCGATTGTATTAATTGTTGAAGCTTAATTGAGGATGAATCGTATAGCTTCAAGTCATCCATGTAAAACAAATGAGATACCCGATGGCCATTTCAGTTATTGCCTATGCAATATCCGATGTTGGTAAGATTCAATAAACGGGACAAGGGATTCAATGCCAAGCAAAACCAAAGTGGACTCAAAGAATTGCCCTGAAAAATCCACCGTTGTATCTTAATTACAGAACTTATTTCATTTCTATTACCATCATAAATATGAATAAATGTTCTCCACTGTTTCATCATATGTTGTAGGAATCCAATCAAAGCAGGGTATATCTTATGGATATCTATTAACCACATATGAGGTACCGCATCAAAGGCCTTCTGATGGTCAATATAACAACAGAAAAGATTTCTATTTCTCTGTTGAGCTTCTTTGAGGATAACAGAATCAACTACCAGTTGCTCCTTGCATCCTTTCATGCCCTTTCTGCAACCCTTCTGTTCTTCAGTTAATATGTTCTGCTTACTTCAATGAGCATTTATTAGTCCTGTTACACAAGCAGTCATTATTTTGTAGACAACCTGCAGGCAGGTTAATACCTTAAGAAAGGACCAGATACTTTAGCATAAACATTCCAGAGAAGAAAGGGTATTTGTGGTATAAACAAAGATAAAATTTAATGTGTACGCAATTATAGTCAGAGAAAATTGGAAAAATTCCTTAGGGAAGGAACAGAGATTCTTAATATAAACACGCGAGTGGGGTAGGACACTTGTATAATAAACAGTGATAAAAATAAATGGGGGTGCTGCCACAAATTTGAAAGAGTGAAAATACCGAAGGGTGAGAGCTTGGGAGCCGTGAAGTAAACTACAAATTCCAAAAATGTTGGAAATTAAGGTTTGTTATATCAATAAAATTTAAATGGCTGTGTCTGTGTAACGTTATTAAAGGAATGTATGAAAAAGTGAAGTTAGAAGAACCACAAGCGTCTCAAAGGCAAGAGCAGTGGTTGGTCGAAAACCTACACACGTCACGAGAAGGACTACCAATCACGGCAATCTTATTAAGGGTTGAGTGAAGATGTTATTGGATTAGGGAAGTCATGTGATGCGTAAGGAGGAGGACACGTGACTGTTAAGGAAAGAAGAGTGGGGATTTGAAGTTAATAAAATAACCAACAAAGGGCTCATTCTATTCTGTTAATTCTACTCATATTCATTTTGCTCAATGTTCGTTCTCATTTTCGCATTTTTCGATTCTAAGTCTCGACGATTATTCTCGAAGTTCATGATCGGCTAGTTTTTCTCAAGCTGATGGAGTTTTTAGTAGTTCAACGTTTTAGAGTTCCTCCTATATTTAAGGAGGAATATGAACTTTGATTTCAACGCGACAATCGACTGCACTACATCCATTAGAAGTTGAATATTCTCAACTTGGACTTTTGAACTCTGTGGAGGTATTAAAAGGTTGATGTTACAAGAACGTGTCGAGCCGTTGAGGACCGCGAGTCTTGTTTTCATTTATAGAAAAGACTAAGTAAACTAAGTTCGAAAGAATACGAACTTTGGACGAGAGAAATCCTCATGACTCCAGCGGTGAACGTGCTTTGGGAGGAGGACCGAGCTAGCAACGCCAGTCGGGTTTGCTAACCTTTGCCAGCTGTGCGAGGGGTTGCGGTGTCCAGGCGAGGTCGAACGTGCGTAAATCCAGGGCGAGTCGTCGGAGTGCACTGTCCTCGCTATCCCAGGGCTTCGTCAGTCATCGCATCACCTACAGGAGTTCCCAACTGGTTTATGACGTTTTGCTTTTTGGAAGAATATTTTGTTCAATGATCAGTAGAGGTTAAAAACGCCTTCGCCCAGAACTTTTAAGTTATATAAAATGTTAATTAAAGTCAAAACCGACGGGCAATGAAGCAAGGCCGAAGATAAATCACTTGTAAAACCTAATACTAAGCTTTGTGGAAGAAAAGTGTTTCGCTTTGATTCCAGAGATGTTTCCAATGTGCATGTTTTAGGATTAGTTTTTATGTATTATTTCTTTTGTTTGTGTAATAAAATTGAACCAATATGATATTTACTTATGGTGTTTTCCTTCAATGGAACCCCGTGTGTGGTCATTACCTCAATAAGCGCACTAACCTACGTTGTTATATTTTGTTTCATTCTTTCAGTGCTGATAACAATTAACTTAAATTAGCCTGAGATTATTATAATATTACATTTGGCTTTCCCAAAGTGGGGACAAACTGACCATAGCATCCAA
>NNCF01126011.1:340394-479365 GCA_002313205.1 Laupala kohalensis
ATATATATATATATATATATATATATATATATATATATATATATGTGTGTGTGTGTGTGTGTGTGCGTGCGTGTGTGTGCCTGTTATCGGAAGTGATACACCTTGAACTTGAAGTTAGTACTAGAACCAGACCATTCGATGTACTTCGAGTATTGAAAAAGTGAGTAAGTTGATCTAATAAATTTTGAACTCTTTTAATTCTACTTCAAGACTACTCACAATTGACAATAAACCTTTAAGTGTATTAATTATGTACATTTTAGGTTACTTAGTCATCATTAAATTACTTGTTCTTATAAGTTTTTTTTTGTGGGGCTTTAAGGGCTCGTCAAAATCTAGGTCATTAGAGCCCATGCATGTGGGAAAAATGCAGTTTCGTACTAGAGAAGGGCCGTAGCGACTCTTCCCCGTGTGTGGGACTCGACGAATATCTCAACCATACCCACTAAAAAACCTGATGTCAACAACTATTTAAATACAAAGATGAAAGAAAAAAAGAGTTACCTAATACATATATCATAGAAAAGGGAAAAAATTCTAAATATTATATTTTCTAATTACAGAAACCAAGGATGAAAGGAAAGATGAAAAAGGAATGCAAATTTTAAACCCTCCCGAGAACTTGTGGGAATAGCCCCGATCTACTCATAAAAATTCAAGAGTTTATTAACATTAACCGTTTCATTTCCGACAACTGTTGGTAAATCTGCAGCCAGACCAATTTGTCTCCGTATCTTCTGCAATCAGTTAGTAGGTGACGCACAGTCAGAGAACAGCTACACTCCTCACAAACGGGTTCATCATTAAGTAGTAACAGATACCGATGAGTGAGAGAACAATGTCCTATGCGCAGGCGGGTCAGCAGGACCTCGTCGCGCCGGGCAGGCCTACAGGAACTGCTCCATGACTTAACAGAGGATTTGATAAGTCGGAGTTTATTCCTTTCAACTGCTAACCACTCATTGTTCCATTCACTCAGAATCCTCATCTTGATGGAATTTAAGAGATCTCGTTTTGGAATCGTAGAGAAATCCACGCGATTCTTGAGGCATGCTGTCTTTGCGGAAACGTCTGCTTCCTCATTTCCTCTTTTTCCCGCGTGTCCGGGAATCCAGCAAAACATTATGTTCTTTACATCACTTTGCAGTAAGAAAAGCACATCCTAGATGTTCTGGATCAGCTTATCAGCTGGATACATATTGTGGATTGCTTGAAGGGCACTTAGCGAAACAGAAAATGTGATCCGCGGGAGCATTTTGTTGATCGAAATGCTCTCAATATGGCGTAGCACTCAGCGGTGTAAACGCTACATAAGTCGCCTAGGCGGTAGTCACAGGTCCTACGGGAAAATACCACGGAGCAACCAACACCATCAACCTGCTTCGACCCGTCGGTAAACAGGGATATGGACCCGGTGTTTGTAGAGATTAGGTGAAAGAATACCCTCAATATCGGAGCTGGAATGTTCTTGTCATTATGCAGAAGATCAAAAATAATCTTCGGCTTGTTCAAACCCCAAGGGGGAGTCTTACTAAAACCTTGATGTAAGACATTAGGTGTGCGTATATTTAAGGTTTCCAAAATTTCTTTGGAGCGATACCCAAAAGGTTTGGTTGCTCTCAGTCTGTTGTAGAAACGGATGGAAGAAGCGGAAGGATGAAACACTGCGTTGTGCACCAGATTGTCGGGTAAAGATAGCTCATGGAAAAAGTGTCGTAGCATGAGTTGCCGTCGGAGGTAAAGAGATGGTTCGCCACTCTCGGCATACAAATTCGGAATGGGACTAGTGCGGTAGGCTCGTGAAACAAGTCGAATTCCTGCATGGTGGACACTATCCAACTTCTTTAAATAGCTTGCACGAGCAGAGCTATATACCTGTCTCTTANATGCAGCCATAATCAAGCCGAGATCTTAAGAATGCTCGATAAAACTGGTGCAAGGAGGAGCGATCAGCACCCCATTCCCTGCTACTCAGGTACTTCAATATATTCAGAGACTTTAATGTTCTTTCTCTTAGGTCTGTCAGATGTTCAATCCAATTCAGTCTCTGATCAAAGATTAGACCTAAGAATTTCACAAAAGGATTGAATTTTAGAACGTTGTTTCCCAGGAAGGTGAGGTTCTGCTAGAAGACTAGGTCTCCTACTGAAAAGAACACAGCGTGTTTTCTCAGCAGAGAAACAGAAACCTGTCGTTTTCGACTAATGGTATAATCTATTGAGGACGAGTTGGATTTGTCGCTCCGCACCTGTGACACTCTGTGATGAACAAGAGATAGCAAAGTCATCGACAAAAAGAGTGTAAAATAGGATTCTTTACAGCAAACGTTATGCTGTTTATGGCCACTGCAAATAAGGTCACTCAAGACTGAGCCCTGAGGAACACCGTTCTCTTGAAGAAGGAGATCCGAAGTGTCTCTTCTAATTTTATAGCGGAAAGAACATTGATCCAAAAAGGACATGAGCATCAGAAAATGACGTCCTCTAAATCCCCAGGGAGTTGTTGTAAAATGCCATGACGCCAAGTAGTATCGTAAGCCTTCTCGATGTCAAAGAATATTCCGATGACGTTTTGTCTTCGGACAAAAGCATCTTGAATTGCTGTCTCAACGAAAAGTAAGTTGTCCAGGGTGGAATGGAACTTCCTGAAACCACACTGAAATCGACTCAGCAAGTCATGCCATTCAAGATACGAAACGTTGGTTGATAATTCTCCCCCAACGTTGGTTGATAATTTTCTCAACGCAACCCGTCAAGGCAATGCTTCGATAACTACTGATGTTCGTTTTGTCCTTACCTGGTTTTATAGTAAAGGGATAAGCGTTGCTTCCTTCCAGGAATTAGGGAATACTCCCTCGGACCATGAAGGATTAAAGATATCCAGAAGGTATTCTTTCGACTCGAGACTGAGTTGCCTCAGCATTTCATAATGAATTGAATCAGGGTCAGTGTGGTGGACTGTCGCTAGAGCTGACTCAAGTTCCCACATAGAGAAGGGAGAGTTGTAGGGTTCCCAGTTGGTGGAACGAAAGTCAAAAGATGTGCTCTCTGCTACTTCCCTTTTTCACGCGAAATCAGGATCGCAGTTGGCTGTAGATGTTAGTTCGGCAAAATATTCAGCCATTGCTGTTGCCATTTCTCTGTTGTTGGTGAGAACCCGACCCTGATAAATGAGCCCAGATATCGGAACTCAAGAATAACTTCCAGATATCTTTCGGATTGACCCCCATAATTTAGTGGACGATGTTGTTCTCTTAATGATGCATAGAAACTTCCCAGAAGGTGGATCTGGATTCTTTGATAGTTCTGCGCGCTTTTGCTCTAGCAATCCGATATGCGGCGAGGTTTTCCGGAGATGGACTACCCTTAAATCTCCGCAATGCTCTTCGCCTTACCCTAATGGTGGACCGACATGCGTCGTTCCACCAGGTGACATGAGGTCTTCGCGAAAAAATAGATGTTTTCGGAATGGATTCATCAGCGGCGTGATGTATCACCTGGGTCAGATGGTCGACCCTCTCTTGGAGACTACCCGTTTCTCGGAAGACAGACAGGGAACGGTACTGTGTCCAATTAGCCTTACTGAGAATCCATTTCCGTGGCTTGCATTCGGGAACAGTCGCACGTTCCTGCAAGGACAACCAGATAGGCTGATGGTCGCTACCATGCAGATCATCTTCTACCTTCCATTGAAAGATATCAGCAACTTCAGGAGAGAAAATTGACAGGTCTATAGCAGTCTATGACCCCGTGGCTAATGCAAAGTGGGTCATCTTCCCGGTGTTCTTTAGACATAAATCTTATCGCTCAAAGAGACAATTCAGCAGTCGGCCCCTGGGGCAATCGCTCGACGAACCCCACAATACAATGTGGGCCTTGAAATCTCCAAGGAGGAGGAATGGTCGAGGGAGCTGTTGAATTAAATTCCCGAAGGAAGTCTCCGAGTAATCTCGTGTCGGAGGAAGATATATTGAACACATGATCATAGTTGGTACGCTATGAATTGTAACTTAAGTAGCCTGGATTTGCGTTTGTAGGAGAACAGGTGAGCAGAGGATTGTGTTTCTAACAAACTCGGCAACTCCTCTTGCTCGATCTCCCGTGGTGTCGTCATATCGGAAGATGCTGTATCCTCGCAGAGAGGGTGAGTGTTCTGGTGAAAGGTGTGTCTCTTGTAGTCAAATACAGATCGGATTACGACGCGCTAAGAGTTGTAACTATTCACGTTGAGTTCTATAACCATTAAGGTTCCACTGAAGAATGGAAGCCATTACTTTTTGGAACCTCTTGAATGTGCAATTTCGCGTCACCGTCGGACAATGCACATTCCGACTCGGAAGTAGGAAGAACAGAGACATTCTTCATTCGTCTCTGGGACTTCTTCGATGTTGTTGGCTTTGAATTTATGAAGTCAACAAGGTTCAGGGATTTAGCCTTCGAACCTTGCTTGGTTTTTGTTTGTTTAATACTGGAAGAAATGCGAGGTACACTGCTAGTCGTCATCTCTGTATTAGATGGACTTGGTGTGGGGGGAGTCTGGGGTTTCACTGGAGTATCTTGGATATTTTTCTTGCCGCATTAGCACTGGCATGTGCACGACGTTGTCGTAGACACGTCAGTGAAATCGCACTGGACTGACACGTCTTGGCTGCGGTGGAGTAACTGGTAGAAAGTACAGGGTATAAAACCCTGTATTTCTTCCGCGCTTCACCGTAAGATATCTTCTCCGTTGTCTTGATCTCCTGTATTTTCTTCTCTTCGAGAAAGGCGACACACTCCCTGCTCCACACCGGGTAGCTGCCTGTGCAATTAAAACACTTAGCAGGCCCCGGGCATGAGGCGCCGGGTTCGTGTGCTTCCTTCCCGCATTTGCCGCATGTTTCACTGCCTTTACAAATTGTTGTTGTATGTCCAAACATCTGGCACTTGAAACAGCGCAGAGGGTGTGGAACAAAGGGTCGCACCGGCAGGTTAAGCCATCCAGCTTTAATATCCTTTGGTTGTAGGGGACAGTCAAAAGTCAAGACGAAGGAACTGGTCTTCTGTAGAACACCATTTACCTTCCTCATGATCTGACTGATCTCAACTACGTGGTCAGCCTCCCATTCCGCAACTAGCTCTTCAGTTGACATCCATGATATCCCTGCAACTTACGACCGCCTTGCTGCGATTAAGCGCAGCATGGAACTCGCACGTCACAAGGAACTCACCCAACTTTTCACACTTTAACAGCGTTAGGGCCTGTTTGTTGGAGTTGTTTTCCAACAACATGGATCCATTTCGTAACCTTTTTATGTTATTCAGTGTGCCACATATTTCTTGAAGTCCTTTATAAATATAAAAGGGCGAAACCTTTTCCTAGGTTCCTTCCTTTCTTTTCATTATAATAAAAACATTCTCGTAAGGAATGCTCTGTAACTTTTCTTTATCTTGTGAAGCGGGAGGGCTGGCAACACTCGGTCGCTTTGAAGAGGCCTGAGGTGTAATACATACCTGCGGCACCCCCACTCCGCAAGGCAGGGAAATCGAAGAATCTGTAATTTTGTTCCACGAGTTCGGAGGAAATAAATGTCCGGTGACGTGGAGCCCGCGCATCACGCCACTAAGCGTTGCTCATCTGAGGTGCGGCAGTTGCCCCAGAGGTTGTCCGCTAGCGAGTGTTTGTCCTCAACACCCACTTACCTCATCGGCGCGTAACACACCTTGAGGTTGAGGGTTTTTTTATAGAGGTTTAATCCTTCCTCGCGACCCGGCCAATGAAGGCAAGATCTCCGTCCTTCGAAACACGCAACTTTCCACCATCGCGCCAATGGTGGTCGCTGAAGCATGCCGAAAGCTTACGGTGTTCTTATAAGTGAATTTATGTCATCGAAATTTCTGACAGTAGATAGATTTTATCTTCTCTCGTTATAAGATAAACTCTTGTTATAAGAATCTTGTGGCGATTCACCTCGGACACGTTGTACATATTTAAATAGTATTTATCAAGCACTTAGAATAGATCAATATCTCCCCTTTATGTATGTAATTTTGCTAAAAACTCACAGAAAACGAAAATACAATGAAATTAGTACCAGTTTAAATTATGATTTCAAATCAGATAAAAGAAAATCACAACAAAAACTATCGCAAAAGAAAATATCCGGAAAACACCTGTTCTTGTGGCTATGCATTTTGGGTAACGAAAACTGACATGTTGACATTCTTAGTTTTAATTACTGAATAGTGTCAAACAGTTAACGGGAAAAGGATTGTCTAAAAACGTTCTGACACAAAAGGGTTTTAAAAAACCAATGGAAATCCCCTTTTCCTTTAAACTAATTAGAAAAGTAAATTGTCAAATTACTTCCACCAAGTTCCAAAGAAGACATCTATTATGGTTCAAGTCAGTAAAGGAATTCTGATTTAAAATCCCATCGCGTACAGATTGTAGGAAAGGTACTTATGACAGCTCTTGAAGGACGCGGGAGGATTCAAATGTGGCTATACTATTAACTATTGATGGTTGATGATAGTCGTAACTATCGATATAGTGCTATTGATAGCTTTCCACCTCTAGTACGAGAGTTCCCCCTGCCTCTTCCTGAGCTACGCTACTGGTGTGTTAGATTATCATGCTAATCTGTTGACCAGATGTGTGATAAACGTGAGAAAATTTTGTATAGCATTCACGAGTATTATCTCCTTATTTCCTTTTATAGTATAATTGTTTTTCGAGAATTAAGGGGGGAAGGGCAAGTACAGAAATGCCCCGCTGCTTCATCCCCCACCTTCGACTACGCATATGGACGGTTGTTATAGTATCAGTAGGTTTCATTTTTTCTAGAATCAATCGAATCGAATAATTCTTAAGATATTTGTAGCCAAGATATTTAACATATCACTTGTGGACACCTGAAGCCTAAGTACAATCTGTCACAAGTAAGGCAGAAGAAAAACTACATCACAGTGTATTGAAAACTAGAATATGAAGTATATCAAATGGAAATTGCTCCACATAATTTTTTAATGGGTGTCAATAGATTGTTTATGAATTTATTCGAAAAAAATACGTCCTAACGGCAAAATAGGTATTCATTTTTTTTCGATTTATTTGTCACAGACCGGAAATTACTTTCAGTAAAGCACTGCGTCGTAGTAATTAAAGTAAAGTAATAGTAAGTCGACTCACGTCGCCTTCCAACCAATTTTTTGTTCGGTGCATTTTTGATTTAATTTACATACCATACGTGTGATTTTCTCCCACGCGATCGCTCAGGTCTACTACGTTGCGCCAGCTGACTTGGTACAATTCTCTCTCTCTCTATCAATCTACTGACTGACTAAACATGAAATCACAGAAACTACAAAGCCTACAAAATTGAAATTTAGCAGGTAGATTACTATTAGTGTGTAGTCATCCACTAAAGCCTCTGGCAGCCGATCGCTGCCCGCCGATATGTTTGTATGACACAACAATGCATCGCCACCGTCACACAGAAGGCGTTCTTTGCAGCGACACGGCCATGAACGCGGCAGCAGGCGGTACAAATTCACAAAATTATCGTGCGATCCAGGCGGTCTACATCAGTTATTTGAGAGGTTTGTTCAAGATGGGAGAACTGAATTGTTGATAGGCAAAGTGAAGAAGTACACGTATTTGTACGACACTTGTACAACTCACCAGTTGTAGAAAAATTTTGTGAAAAAATGCAGAATCATGGATTGTAATTGCAGAAGAGCTAAACATTACAAGAAGTACGAATGTGTTTTTATTTCACAATATTATTTCAGGTTTCACAATTTTATTTCACAAAATGATTTTATTATGTTGTTATCATTTATTATTAGGTACCTTAAAAAAGTATTATAATACCTATTGACAAAATAATCAGCAAACTTTTTGCGAACTTGAATTGCAGAGATTGGTTTATCTTCGATTGGTAGTCTCTGTTAGTAACAGCGCTTTCATAGACTCTGTGACTTCTTCCCTTTCCATTATAGTATTTATAAATTTAAAATGTAGCAAGCTATTGAAGCTTATCTACATGGAGTGATAGGAAGTGGAACTTGGTTGGTAGGCTATTGTTAGTAGGTGGGCCGGTTAGCTGAGTTTACCAACAACTTGGCCCACGTGGAGGGGTTCGTAGAAGTAGTTAGTAATAGATACTAGAGTTTTTGATACTAACAGGAAATGGATAGTGGAAGGACGGTTCGCTTTTGAGTTGTCACAGCTATGTGAACTGGGACATTAATGTAAAAAGCGACGAATTTTTCTGACCCCACCGGGAATTGAACTCGGGATACCTTGGTGAAGAGCAAGAACGCTACCACCTTAGCCATCAGTGGGGGATTTTCGCTTTGATTATTAACTGAACATTCTTTGTCATTCATTATAGTGCATTTATGCAAACAGCAATTTGCTTTAACTATGCAATCTGCCATTCACTCATCTGTATCTATGGGTCTCAAAAATATACGTCATTTCATAGCCAGTATACCGAACGCGTTTTCCGCGACACGAGGTGCTCGAGAGAGCTGTGCATTGAACGTTTCTTTCTTGGATTAGAGATCATTCCGTCTTTGGTCTCATTAGGTACACTATAACTGATAACTAAAAAGGGTTCATTAATTTTTCTAAGTCCCACGCTCTGACCAGTTTTGGATTTGTTAAGTTTGCAACGCCTCTCTCCTCCTGCTTCCCCTTCGACTGGGGACGTTTCGTTCGATCAATCGTAGGTCTATTTGAAACGCTCCCATATTTGGAAAACTAATAGAAGACCCTGGTAAATCGTAACGAGAGAAAATGTTTCATTACACCGCCATTAAAGAAATATTTTTTTATTTCTTTATTATACACATTTTGGACTTCTATAACAAAAATATTATGTATGTTCTTGACTTAAATAAACTTTTCCATTCTCTATGTTTAAACGCCATCTCGAGATTCGTTGTCTCGCAAGGTCTTCATAGGCAATGTAAAAGATATTAGAGTTTCTGTAAAAAACGTTTGCGTAATAGTGTGATAAAATATAATTTTTAACAGAATTTGAATATAATTGCAAGATATCGTATGGAATTGGTATAATTCGAATCACAAATTACAGCTTTTTTCCACACGTGTGTCGTGGGAAGAGGCAAATAGATTGGCTGTAAAACATTCAATATTTCTCCACAAACTTCTCTTACTATCTCTGAAACAGTGGAACGTCCTAGGAGGAAAGAAAAAACGATGGTCTGGTGACTGTCACTTGTAGCTAAATACCTGAAAAGTTAGGGAAAATTCGGTTGAGTTACATGACCAAAGAAGATTATAACTGTATTTATTCTGGTGTGATATCAAAACTATTTTCTTTTGCATGTCAAGCTACAAAATGGACTGAGAAACAAATGTATCCAATAAAGGTGATTTCGTATTAAATCATATAAATTACTATAAACAATTAGGAGTTTTCCATCAATCAAAACCCCCCAGGGGACTTACATCCAGTAAGTACGTGTTTGGCAAACACGGGGCCCCGAGCTGAATCTGGCATTGCTTCCACTTACTTGTGCGAGGCTCCTTTCTTTCTCTTTTCTGACCTTCCTTAGTCACCTCTTGTTCTTTTCGATCCCGACGCTATTAAGGTATCTTTCATTTTCCTCTTTTTTTTCGTCCCTGTCATTTTTTGTCTCCCTTATTCTTTGTCCCCCCTCATGTTATGCCCCCCCCTCATTTTTTGCCCCCCCCCTCATTTGGTGTTTTGATATTTGGTTTTTAGATATGATTTTGTATGTTGTATACCAGGAGGCTTTTAGTGGGTATGGTTGAGTCATTCGGCGAGTCCCACATGCGGGGAGAGTCATGTTGGCTCTCCCTAGTGCGTAACTGCATTTTCCCTACCTGTACAAGTTTTTCGGGCTCCAATTACCTTTGATGTCGACACGAGCCGTAAAGCCCCACAAAAAAATCTAATATACAAATAAAAGAAAGGAAGAAAGGGACTTATTATTTTTTTATATCATCGCTTGTTACATAGCAATATGATGGATTATAATAATAATAATTATGTAATGTACGTTTTATTTTTCAAATTGCAGTCATGATAAAGAGAAAAAATGCAGTCAAGATAAAGAGAAAAAATTTACGAGACAGGTATTTGAAATACAAGAAAAGCTTAAAAGGTGTAACGGGAGAGACCAAAAAGTACCACAAGTGACCATAGAGTGAACATATGCAATTTTTGGATGAACGCTTCGAACGCAATGTACGATCCACGATCAGCAATATACTAACTGAAATTCAAGATTCCACATCACTTCATAATGAAACTCCTGAAAATCAAAGTGAAAGTGAGGAATATGAAACCCAAGATGTTCCAGTCTCTCCACAAATATCTTCCCCACTACCTAAGAAAAAAACGAAAGTTGAATCTACAGTCCAAGTGATCTATCCCAAATCTGTGCAGTTAACAAAATCATTGATTATTTGCTAGGCAAGTCTGCTAAACGCGAGTTTGATGGCATAGATCACTTATTTCTCAGCTTTGCTGACACGTTTAGAAAATTGCGGCCAACAACACAAGCTACACTCTTCGCAAGAAAGAAATTGAAAGAGCTTGGCACACTATTTTCCTCGCCTAGACTATCTACACCCCACTCTCCATTGCACTCTGATAATAATTCTTCCCATTCATCAACTACTGTGGCATTTGGCCCAGAAAATACGTCCCCAGTTTTCCAGAGCACGAATCCCATTGCCTCATGAACAATGATTCATACGAAAATGCACGTCATGTATATTAAAAAATTATGGGTCCCATATTCAGACGGATATTCTGATAATTCTAATCAAAACTGTTTTTGTTTTTCATTGTGTATTGCGTACTATGTAATGTGTATTCATTGGGTACTGTGGCAGAACGGGGTTGATAAGTTTAATTAATAAAATAATATTTAATTTGAAATTTAAACGCCTCGGCTAGCTCCTCTCAGGGTTCCACAATCTTGACGGGGTTCGATTTTTATCAGAAGGGAAGGACTATTCAATGGTTCCACTGAAGGAAAACGCAAGACAAATAAATCCATTACTAAAAAAACTATTTTTAATCACAAAAACATCCCCTAAGTAATTTTCCCCCAAAAGACACAAATAAAAACCAATCATTTGTAGACGCGCTAATGCCAGAATGGCGGCGTTCCCTCCGAAAGACACACATAAAAATCTAACACTAATGCCCTAGTGGCCACATTCCCACCAAAAGATACACAAGAAAATCACTGGCTTTACCATTTTACATTCACTAACAATCAAGTTTATCAACATTTATCATAATCAAAAATAAACATTCACTGATTTTAATTCTATTCAATTTTAAACTACAATTACACATTCATTTCTTGTAACAAAGTTAAGCACTGATTTTACTCATAATTCCTCCTCATTAACAGTTTAATCGAACTTTTACTTAGTTCCAATAGTTCACTGATTCTACTTGGCATACCTTTCTGAGCTACAGAGTTTAATCAAGGCACTCATTTAGTTCAAAGTTTTCGCTCATACTGGTAGCTACTTATCAAACAATTAATGAAGCGCTAGCGCAATGCGATGTGGGCTTTCAACTTCACCAGCAAATTGCAAAATACCTGACCAAGATGACGGACCATAGGAAAGCAGTAGAGGTGGATCCTTCACAGACGTCAACGCGGCTCCCTTTCGGATTGTCTGCGACCAGCGTCAATCAGCTTCCGGGTTTCCCGCGTCCGACCAGTTATCACCCGAAAAACGCTCCGACAAACTTATCAAAAGGACTCGAGTGATCGGCCCTGCGTCAGTACGTTTCGGAAGCGTATGCTGACGAAAGACTTGTACGAGTTTTTGACGAGCATCTATCTAAATGCTGACGAAAAAAACTGGTATCTCAGAAAAACTTTGATGTAAGCTGACGAGACATCTAATTCAGCGGAAAACATCTATCTGATCGCGATCTGATAAGCATCTGCTGCGACAAAAATATCTGGGAGCTGACGAAGCATCTAAGCGAAAAACTTCTATGTGAGCTCCGATGAAAACTGTCTGTGACGCCAAAAATATCTAAGTGATCACGACGAAAAACTTAGATGTGAGCTGAACACATCTGAGCGCTGCCAAAAAAATCTATGTGAGATGTGAGCTGACGAAAATCTGTATGTGAGAGCGAATTTTAGTTTGCTTTGCCTTAAATGGGCTCTATCCCAAAAATCTTCAAGATTTTTTCCCAAAAATCTTCAAAATTTTAAATCCCACGTGATCGAAAACTCCCAATGCCGAAATGATTCCCCCTTCTTGCGCCTCGACTCTCATTGGAACATTTTTAAAGGGCTTCAACTGCTTTCTAGAATTTTCTCAACGACGCTTTACTTTTAACGATTTTTCACACAAGTTCGTACTTGTTCCTACTCTCCGCCCATCTGTGGTTTATTAAGTCGGGTCGGGTCCTTTCCCTCATCCCCTCGCTAGCTTGCGATTTCTAAAACGTCATAAATTTTACTCGATGTTAAAGGGCGCTGCCGATGCCCTCACCGCGACCGTCTGCCCTCTTTCGACCATCCAACTTCTTTTAAATTTCTGGGCTCTTTCTTTCCTTTAAACCTCGTAATTTCGTAACATGGATGATTAAATTGATAATTAATCCGTAAATTATTCAAATTTCACAGTACATATTGTATATTTCATTGTGTATTCATTAAGTACAAGTCGTAACTTTCATTTGTTTGTAAATAAATAAATAATAATAAAGTTTAGTGTCAAAAAAGCAGTTACAAACTGCTTATGACCACGTGGAGGATATTAAACCAATTCATGCGGAAGTAAGCAAGGGACCATCCCATTAATTCCGATCAAGGCAGAGGTGGATTTAACATTTCAACATACTCCTAACGATAAAAAATAGTTCGACACGTGATGTAGTATTAACAAATACCAATAAATATTGTATTTAATAAAACAGAACAGTCATTTCACAAGTACGTATTATTAACAAACTATAAATCATTCGGAAAGTATTGTTGATAATTCGTAACTATTAAATAACACTAAATTCTATAAAAATTATTTCAATTGATGCTGCCCCTAGACAAGATCCTAGCGAGTCTTTATAAAAAATGCCGAAGGAAAGCCGGAGAAAAACCCGGACCAGGATCATAGAAATATACTATCTACTGGAACGCTGACTCTGTGTTGGATCTGCGAGCCGGCTGCCAGGCACGGTTCCCCCAGCACAGTCGGGGTTCGGCCGGCTGTACCTCCATATAACTCACCGCAGCCGGTGCCCTTTTTCATTATACATAATTGTTTTGTTTTGCTACAGTGGAGTTATTTTAGTGGAACAAGGGACTAACAAGATAAAAAATCTATGTATTTTAGTGATAAAATTATATGCATAATATTATAAAAGATTTTCATCTTTTCTGAGTACATGGTTTAATTTAGATTAATCCTATAATATCTTTAAAGAGTAATATAAATAGAATTCATTAATATATTTACATGTATTTACAATAAGTATTTGACTATAGAACTGATAAAACCAACCCGGAGTTCTGCAATTTTAACCTAGATATTATGAAATAAAACAAGCCTGTTAAGTTTCTGGCGTATACCAAGTTCAGATTTATTTAAGTGAAAGATATTTTTTTAATGAAAAAGACAAAGATGAAAAAAATAACAAAATGATAACAAAATTAAAAATATTCTCGACGACATTCTCGAAGACATCAAAGTCTACAAAAAGCGAAATACTACTCACTCACTGACTAAACACGAAATCTTAGAAACTACAAAACCTGCAAACTTGAAATTTGTCAGATAGATTCCTTTTAGGGAGTAGTCATCAGTAAGAAAATATTTTACGGAAATCCATCCCTAAGGGGGTAAAATGGGGGTTGGAATATTTTATGTATGTATCCCGCCATAAGTGCCTGGTTCAATTTCAGCCAAACTTGAGACTCAGATTACAGACTAAATAACAACGAGCCCTATGGGAATAATACGTCCCTTGCACCCCTAGAGAGGAGGTGAGAAGGGGATGACATGTAAAAATTATGGGAAAATCCGATATTAGATTCGAAACTATAGTTTTCGGTGGCGTTGGGAAAGCATAAGGACGTCCATGATGCTTTCTAAGTTTACAATCAGTCCACATTGCTAATAATATACCCCTAGCATCCCTAGGTTAGGGGTAGGAATGAAGGAGAGGTAAACAATAAAAAACGACCTATATTGGTGTTAAATCATTTTTGAGACCACTGAAGTGAAGTGACACCCTCATTGCCAGATACGTACACGATCACCCCCAACCCTATGTTTTGGCGTGAGGAGTGAAATGTAAAAATTATCGAAAGTGACCGATATCAGTGTTGAGATCGTAGTTTCCGGGGCCACTGAAATTAGTAGCAACATTCTCGAAGACGTCAAAGTCCACTATCAGCCCGTACAAACGCCAGCACCCCTACAGAAGGGGATACTATGAAAAACATATGGAACATGACATACAAGTGACGAGTTCACAATTTTCGGCGTCGCTGAGTTGATAGGGAAATCCCGATATCGTGTATGTCTGAACTCAGTCCTCATGAAACAAGCACACCACTAGCACCCCTTAGGTGGGGCGGGGGTGAGGGTGGAAATATGTTTATGGATAAAAATAATTGAGAACTAATATTGAAATATAAAAAAATAAAAATGCATCGGATACATAGATTTAGGGTTGACGAGATGTTTCAACAGCCAATGCAGTTATGTTCAAGATGATATTACATAGAAGCACTGTATTCTTAGAGCTAGGGGCGGAAAGAGCGAAACGTAAAAATGGTGTAAAAAGACTGATATTAGGGTTGAATATTGTATATTAGGTTATTGTGTATTCTGAGATGATTAATCGTATTTCCAATGGCATTATGTACTTCAGACATCATGAGGTGCATGACGTCCTTAAAGTTGGGGGTTGGGAAAAGCGTGACACAAAAACTTATCACAAATATCCGCTAAGAAAGGATTTTACAAAACTTCACCCCTAAGGGTGTGAATTAGGAAATTGGTGTTTTCTAAAACCTTTTTGAATTACGTCATTGAAAATAAGGGACTGAGAGTATATGACAATATAACTCCCAACATTAATGGATAACATTCTCAGTGAATACCAATGAGAATTTGAAAAATTATTACAGAATTTTCGCGAGCAAAGCTGCGGGTACTCAGCTAGTCAGTCCATATACACTCCAGCACTGCTAGGGAAGGGGATGCCGTGAAAAAATTCTCGATCATGACAGATACCAATGACGAGTCCGTGAATTTCGGCGTCGCTGAATAAAATCCCGATGTCGTGTCAGTCAGAATTCAGTCCTCAAGAAACAAACATATCATTAACATCACTTGAGGGGGGGGGGGTGGAAATGGATTTATGGATAAAAATTATTGAAAACTAACTTTGAAATATATTTTTTTAAAGTCATAGTTTTAGAGTTTAAATTACCAATACCATTAAGTTCAAGTTGAGACCACATAGGAACACGGTATCCTAAAATCTGGGGATGGGAATGGCGAGACAAAAAAATAACGTAAAAGACCGATATTAGAGTTGAAACCATGGTGTTTTTATATTCTGAGATAAATAATCGTATTTCTAATGACCTCATGTAACCTTCAGACTACATGCGGTGCACGACACCCCTAGAGGTGGGGTCTGGGAAGAGCGCGTGACGCTAAAAATTATCGAAAATGTCCTAAGAAACGATTTTACGAACATTTACCCCTCAGGGAGTGAAATGGGAAACTGGCTTTTTCTAAAAAAAATTCTTAATTACATCAGCAAATAAGGGATTGAATATAGACACCAATACAACCAAACCACCAACATTAATGAATAACATTCTCAATGAATATGAATGGGAGTGTGAGGAAGAATAAAGTTGCAGATATATTACAAAATTCCCATGAGCAAAGCCGCGGGATCTAAGCTAGTTACATATCACGGCATGTCGTAATTTTGCCGCATGTCATAATTCTGATGACAGTAAATTAATTAAAAATAATGAATTATTAAGGTTATCAATGAAAAGTCTCAAATCTATTTTATTTTCATTCTATGCAGGTTTACTGGGTGTAGAAAGGAAGTTTCTTGGCAATACACTTATTTCTGTAACTTGACCTTATTTTCGGCATCACCTCAAATATGCGCCAGGAGAACACAATAAATAACTTAAAATTTGATCTGTAAACCTTAAATGCTACCATACAAAAGGGGTCATTTTGTGCCGATTGATACTTACATATTAATTATTTTGAGACTAAAATATTCACACTATGGATTGCACCTTAACGAAGTAGCGCTCAGCGGCGATCCAGTGTCAACCAAGAAAGCTTTTTTCATTCCTTTGAGAGTTATGTTTCTGAAAATTCGTGACAAAAACTTTCTTTATAAAAAATAAAATTATTTAAGAAATATTAATCTTGTTTATGGAGCTTCAAAATTTGGTGCCATCATTTCTGCGTAATTTGAAGCGATTAGGGGGGTGCGTTTTTTTAAGGAAATATAAAAATTTCATTTTAACAGACTAAAACTGAGAATTATAAAAAAATTACACCATTTCTGATGTGGTAGTCACCAATTGTCTTTCCTTTGATTTATTTCATTATTTAAATCGTACTTTCTGGAAATATGCAGAAAATGTCATGTAAATGAAAATTGTTAATATTTTTTTGCCTCCCCACTTTTGATTCTCAATCGCCATTTCTGTTTTGAATAAAATAAAATGTTAAACGTGACTCATTGAAATAACGCCTAGAACGATTTCTTATCAAGTTCTCTTTAATGAAAAAATAATAAACATGGATGAATACGAGTATGTTTTTGTATGTGTGTGTATGGTCCACCATAACTCCAAAAAGCATGGAACAATTCCAACCAAACTTGATACACAGTTAACTGTATATACGGCAAAATGCACTGTGGGGGTAAGACACCCCTACCACCCATAGGGAGTAGAGGGAAGAAGGTGAAATTACACAATAAATGATCGAAAACGACCGAAGTAGATATGAAATACTGGCTTTTAGGTCCGCTGAGACGATTAGTCTCGCAGACAATGCTGCTTAAAGCGTTGGTAAAAATACACCCTTATCACCCCGTAGATAGAGGGTGGGAAGTAGAAGAAGTGAAAAACACCGATATGAGTTTTTACACCGTTGTTTTCATAACCGCTAAGATGGCTAGTGTTTACATAATTTTTTTTATATGTATACACTAGCCATCTTAGTAATATAAATTTTAATAGAGAGGTAGCTAATCCCCACGTTGCGGCGACAGTTGTAATAGAAAAATAGGAGTCCTTGAAATATGATGAAATATAATAATAAAGATGATACCACTTACCTAGCCCACTCGGCAAGCTGAAATATTTAATATTTATAAAATTTGGTTTTAATATTTATTAACACACATATACACTTCATCGTACTATACGAACACTTCTTTCAAAATACAACACTTCCACACTTCCCTTTTGGAATATCCGCCAAAAATACATAATTTTCATTGCTTCACAAGTACACAAAATACATTTTGCTCCATTGATCACTTCCTGAAAATTAAGCCAGTTTACTAAATGTTTAAATTAGTGATCATCTCATGAAGTCTATTAGGATGTTGACACAATGTCCATTTGCATTGGAGTCCTTATATTTTAATACAAGACGATAATAAAAGTTATTTCAGCCACAAAAGTCTTTGGCACATTACGCACACTTCATGGTTTTTCACTGGTATTTTAGTGACGCAAGCGAGGTACCGTACTCGGCACTTCATGCAACTACCTTATCATATGAGTGCTTGACCTCCAGCCACAAACCGCCGTGGATGACCTACGTTCATTGATGTGCGTAGTCGCCTTCACTGTCTGGTGCCCATTCAAGATGGCCCGAGTCATCGTCCTTCTTACGTCAACTGCTACATCCGCCAGTCTGATCTCAGCGTGGGATGTATGATGTACTACCATCACCAAGCGCAACTTGACGAAGGAATCAAGGCCCTAATGGCTCTCGTACCTTTGTATCTTTGTCATTGTTATGCTGTAATGAAAGTCAAGGGCTTGAAACTATTGATCGTGTTTACAACAGCCTAATGAACTTTAATAAAAGGATCACTCACTTAAATATTTGTTAAACGGACTCAGTCTTAATAAAGTGATCGATTGAGGAAAACTGTAATTTGTGTAATTTTGCGATGATTGATAGCATGTATTTTTGGTGGAAACATCAATGGGAAGTTTTGTAGCGTTGTGTTTTTTTGGGAAGTGCTAATGGGAATTTGCAGAGTGTTATCATGTACTTGTGTGTTGATAGTGAATGATTAAACCAATATTTATCAATGTGTTTCTTTTAAGAAAGATTTATGCATTATTTCACGACAGTAAATGAACCGAACCCCGACCTCCTTTTTTAATCACCTTATTTAGGGGAAAATCCTTTTTTAATCACCTTATTTAAGGTTTCCCGAGTGGGTTAGGTAAGCTATTATTGTATTAATTTACTGATCATTTACCCCCCATAATTTATATTACATTTGGCGCCGCAACGTGGGTCTTGGCATCTTCCAAATTTTATATATATATATATATATATATATATATATATATATATATATATATATATATATATACATATACATANCGCGTGATGAATAGGGGAGGGGGTGGTAAGGTCAAAAAAGAAAAAGAATTGAAAATTTTGAAAAGTCATGTACAAAACACATTTTCAATGACATTTTTTACGTTTACAGTGAAGAAAATATCAAAAATAGCAATTTTATATTTGAAATTCGCGCCAGTTTTGGTCAGTTATTTTGAGTTTCCCAATTTCCTCAACGGATTCATGATCAGCGACCCCAAAAACCGCCGAGTAAAATTTTTTTCCGACAAATAATCAATATTTAAAGTTTTTGTCTTCTATGCACCCAGATTCATGATCAGCGACCCCCAAAACCCCCCAGGAATACTGTAAGGCTGTATATAGCTTCTCTACATCTTTCAAATAAATTATTTTTTAACATAATGAAAAATGTTTAGAGGATCGGGAAATTAGACAAAACAATCCTATTTTTCTTATCAATTAATCTGAACTTTTATGTTCCTTCGGTAATTACAGAAGAACTTTCATAACGTAGAATTCGTCTTCATAAAAACAATTAGTTCCGGGAGGTAATATTATCACTATCATGTTATTTCGTTCTCTAGTAAACACGAGATGCAATATTGAAAGTAACGAGACCGGGTAGTTGCCGGCACAGTGCCGGCAGTTGCTTGTGGTGCTAGGTGGCTACGTAGAATAAGGAGAGATGTTCAATGAGATTAACCGCGAAGTTGCGTGAATTTTCACGTCTGTATTACCCCAATAGTTTCTAACGAAACAGGCCGTAATGTTGTCTTAAAATAATATTGGGTGATTTTTTATTACAAAACATTTCTTTTGTCCTGCTGGCAAAAAGCTTCATGTTTAAGAAAAGACGTTAGGCGGGAAATCAGTCGATGCTCATTTTTTTAATGCGCTCACATTCAAGCGGTGATCACTGAGTAGGGTTCGTGATGTTTTGTCGGAGGTTACGTCGATCGACGCTTCTGGTATCTGTGGAATGAATATCCGTTTATTGACATAATGGAAGAAAATGTACCCGACGGCTCAATTTGTTGTTTCTGCCAGATGTCTGACAATGATGAAGCATTGTATGGAAAATTTTATAAATACCAAGACTTAATAACACATTACTTTTGCTTGGTATGTGATGTTCGTGCTCTGTCTTTAGGTGAAGTTTACCGCACATTTGGTGATATTTATTTCTTCTTTTTTACAGTTATTAGCCTCTAAAATATTACAGCGAGGATCTGACGAAGATGGAATTCTTGGGTTTCTCCCTAATGATATAGTGAATGAAATAAAACGTGGCAAAAATTTGGTAAGTTTGCAGAATTTAGTTGATATTTCACCTTTTTTCTTTAATTTTTGAGAATGTTATCAATATATTGTTTCCTATGACAGCGAAAATTGAACTCTTTGTGAATTTAAGACTTTCTGAAACTCTGAAAATAAGGTAAGTTCGAATTTAAAGTGGGTTGGCATTGGTCGACATAGACCTAAGCAGGTGTAATGTTTTAGCATTTGCAATGTTTCATGGTGCTCTCTTGATGGACTTACAATTTCAACTGTTAATCCCACCCCCATGTTTAATATTCAGACTTAATGATATCATTTCAAGAATATGCTAAGTGCAATTTTGTTGGATTTTTGCATGCTTGGAGATATGTATATTTGAGTTGTGTGTCTGTTCATAGGTAGCTCTTATTTGTCAAAACTAATTCAGTAATATGAAATGTCACTACCTTTAGACATTTGATTGAAATTGATGGGATTGTCCGTTGCTTGTTTCCAAATATTTAATGAAATTTATACCCCTCACATTTACCCCAGCAGTTTTTTATTGCGATTTTACTTTAAATTTATTATTATTAATTAAATTATCCTATGACATAATGGCTGTGGCTGCATGACACACATATGACAGTAATGAGAGTTATTTTCTTGCTTTTTTCTGGAGAAAGAGAGGAAATGACTGTGCAATTTGGTTTATTATTATATGTTGATTAAGGGGATATATTTATTTTAGGACCAATTTAACATTAAGGTAGCATCCTAACCTTTTTCTTTGTATATTCTTCCACGAGTGCTGCTACCTTCACCATCGCCTCCATCTTCACATTTGAACAGATTTTCTTAAAACTGAATCACCAGGACTAACAGTACTAACATCGCCGTCTGTGGCCAAACAGTTGTCTATAATTGTTTAATACTCGCTGTTGCGAGCTATATTATAATTATCATACCCTAACCTACTAATATAACTGGTGGTGGAGAGAAGAAAATGGTGCGAAATAATATTTATTTATTATTCCTGTAAATATGAAGAGTGAAGAATACAACTTATATTGGCCGTCCCTTATATTTTCGGAGTCGCAATAATATTTGTAGTAATATGGCATCAATGTCTTTTTCGAACCTTGATGTTATCAAATTGTTATATTTGGCCTTATTTTATTTCAAAGTATTCATATTGAAAGGGAATTTGGGGGGTTAAGTAACTTTAAATTTTTGTTGTTTTAGGAGGTCCAACTACCTAATAGACGTTCATTGTTAATGTAGACCCTTGGTTGATGTTTTCCTTCACACTACCTGAGGCTAGTATTTATAAAAAAAGACTGTTTAAATGATGTACATTAAAATAAAGACTTTCTTACTATCAATTATCATCATGAATTTGTATATGAGAAAGAAAACCAAAGACCGTTCAAGAAATGAAGTATTTTTTGACCTGATACCTGAGAGCATCAAGAGAAGTAATAGTAGTGTGATATAAATGTACAAGTTACTTGGTAGTAACGCTATTTTGATTCAAAGTATTTTCTTAAAAGTTAGGATTATACTGAAGCTTGTGTTGTGAAGATAAATAATTTAATAATTTGGATGTGTAAGTAGAAAATTTCCACAAATGTAGAAAAAATAAATAAATAAAAATGATAAAAATATATTGAGCCAAATATCTTGGTGAATGGATATAAAGAAAGAACATAAACAAATAACATACTAATTCAAGGGTAAAATAACATGGTTAAAATAAAATTATATATACTCTAAGTTATCACAGATTTTAATTCTTAAATATTTTAATTATGAGGAGCTTAGATATTGTAGTGTTATGTGTAAGTTAAAATGTCACATGCTTTGTTCTATAATGTGACAGTCACATGTTCTATAATGTCACTATATTATAAAGTGAACGGTACTAAGGTAGGTGCTTCTACAAGCTCTAAATGTACTCCAAAAAGATACCCTGGAAGAAGTACATTGTTTGATATATAAACTATCTGTTCATTTTTTGACTACTAATTTTTGTTTGATAAAACAGAATTTTTTTTGTATTCTTGCCTGTATGTGGAACACTTTCATCTCGTGTACTGTTCATTCTGACGTTTGGTTCATAAGTTTCTGTTTGTGCCAAAATTAAAGATTTTAGGTATGAACAAATATTTGGATGGTGAAATTCAAAAAAATATTTTCTTATTGTGTCTTCATTGCTGTGACTCATTATTCAACTTCTCTCTACCCAACTTGTGGAGCCCACCCCACTAAAGTTTTAAGGAACCCTTTTTTGCAAGAAGACCAATGTGAGTTTGCCCCATTGTTCATGTTGGAAACTATAAATTAGAGAATTGTCTCCCAAGACAGACAATGCTTAGAAGAAATTTCACATTAAATTCTCTAATCTTGTCTTTAAATTCAGCATGAGTAAAAATTGTTGGGCACATGAACTTTGTTCAGGTGTGGTACTAAGTGGTATTATTTCAAATCAAGTCATCAAATACTTGGGATTCAAACCCCAGGTTCTCCATGTACTTTATATACCACTTTGAGCCAAATGGAGAAAGATCTACGTGTTGAATTTAAACATTTGTCTAATGAAACTTGCTTTAAAATATCTTGGCTGATCCGTACAAGACTCGCTTTTCTCAGATATTTTTTCAAGAAGTGTAAACACTGTTCGATTAAAGATTGGCAGATATGGGCCAGACAATTGACACCCTGTGAATCAATTGCAGAATCACTGCAGTTGAAAATTTTAGTGATGAACCAGTATGGAGTTGGCGGTATATGAGAAATCTTCTGCATTTGCACTATTAGGCCCATCTAGCTCCCCTTGCCATAGTTCTCCTGCTCACTTCCTATGCTGAGATTGATGTTGAGAAGCTCCATTGATGGTATGGCTCATCACAAGAATTTTCAATTGTATGTGTAAATACCAACTAGTTGGCTCGAGGCTAGAACTTATAAGTACACTCCCCTTCATGAAATTGTTGCTGTCAAATTGAAAGCATCTAAATGTATGAAGATGGGCTCTCTTATTAGTCAAACACAACTCTTCATTTCAGATGTGGAAATTTCTATCAACATTATAATATTTCTGGAAATTGAGGTTTGATTTAACATTATTGTATATTTTCCATTGCAGAATGCAGTCCTACAGCGCAAACTTTTTTTAGAACCCACAGTAAATATTTCTTTTTATGATTTCACTCTGTACATTGTAAATGTTTCAAACAATTGGAACTAATATTTCACAAACAAATGGACAGACAATTTTATATACTTATAAGCAGGTGTCACTGGTAAATTAACAGCCTACAGTGCTTAAACCCATTAGTTGGTCACTGCTGAGAATCTATTCTGATAGCGTGTAAATCCAATAATTGGAATAATAGTGTATACAGGGTTTTAATTTTACAGATGCATAACTGCAGTTCTCTATGTATATGAGATTCTCAAGTTTCATTCCTCTCACAAATCATTATTTGTTTAGTTAAGAGACAAATTGTATATTGATACTTTTAAACAAGCTAACTATCTTATTAGATAGCTAGATAAATTCATGAGTATTTACTTTACAAATTGAATAGAACAATTGAATGTAATACTTGCAATAAAAATCAGTCATGTGAGTGTTACAAAACTTAAACATCCTCATCCATTAAGAAACTTGTCAGAAAGTATAGAGGTATCAATTTAAAAAGTTGTCTCATATTCTATAAAGTTATGAGAAATGTTTAAAATTTAAACTTTTTCTTGATATCATCATCTAAAAAACTCATTGTATTTTCATGCATTTTCCATTACTCTCTTTAAATTACTCCTCAAAACATCATATAAAAATATACTTCTTGCTTGCTTTATTTAAAAAATAATCATATTTGAAAAATAATAATAATTTTCATTTGGGCTGGAAAATGGTAACTTTTACAATTGAAACTCCATCGTATGTTCATCTCTGGAAATATATGATATCTGTTAATGACAGTTTAATATTGATTAGTGGCTTGATGTAACAAAATACTTTTTCCATTGGTTAAATGAAAGGGTCAAGGATACTAATGAGCAGTTCTCCCCAACATTACCAAACTGCCAATGTAACAAAGAAGATGGATGTATATCCAAAACATCCATTTAGAGACCTATTTTGTATTTTGTCAGTGTCATGTAACTTTATACTGAGAACCTGATACAGCTGGAGTTGAAATGTGAGATGATTGATTAATTAAAAAAAATGTCTATGAATGGTCGTTTTGGGTGTTCTTATATACTGTACATGTAAATTATTAACATAACATCAAAGTCAAGCTGCCCCACAACTGTGTACCCATGGGATTCATGGAAGGTAGAGCTCTGCAATTACTAGACCTCAGTGCGAGGAGGAGGAGGAGATTTAGCCAGCATCTCGCTCTGGCTGTTTGACCCTAGGGTAGACCCGGTACTCATTGAGCCTAGATATTGAGGTGTGATGAAACATCCCACAACCTTCTGGGAATTGAACTTAGCAGTTCCTGAACTCTACCCAATGAGCAAGGCTGACTCAGTGGTCTACTACCCACTGACTCCCATTAACACAACATACAAGATGTAGTAAATGAAAAAATCACAAAATTAACATGATTGAGGCATTGTATTCTCAACTATAGTGTGTCAGTCATAATGAGGAATCTTGTATTCTATGTAATGGTGTTAATGCTTACCTTTGTTTCAGACATGTGCGTTTTGTGGAAAACGTGGTGCAACAATAGGTTGCTACAGTCCAAAATGCAAGGTACATTTTCACTTGCCCTGTGGAAGGAAAAAAGATACTTTCCATCAATTTTTTGGAGAGTTCAAGTAAGCCCATTTTGTCTTGGTCCTTTTCTACTTTTTGTTAACCACAAAATTTGTATTGTATTCTCATTTCTTGAAGACTTTGTAATAAAAAAAGACAAATGTCTCCTGAAACATATATCTTATTTCTCAAGTAATGTGTCTTATGTTTTTTGTTTATATGGATTAATTCCAGATCATACTGTCCAAAACATCGAATGAGGCAGAAGATAAATCGTCAAGTGGTGAAAGTTATGAGTGGAAGGAAGGCAGTCAATTGTGTAATCTGCCTGGAACCTGTGTCGGCTACTCCAGCTCCAAATACTTTATGGGCCCCATGTTGCAGCAAGGAAGCTTGGTTCCATCGACTTTGTGTTCAGGTAATATACATGGTCTACATTATGCTATTGGTAGATGCATCAAATATTTGTATATTTTTTATTGTCTTTCTGCAACATTTTTGATTGTGTCGTAGTCAGTCCAATACCAAGACTACTGAATTTGCATCTCATTTCTTAATTCATTCCTATTTTCCTTTAAGTATGTTAATGATGAATTTTTTGATTATTCCAGAGGCTTGCTTTGAGTGCTGGATATTTTTTCAAGTGCCCTCTGTGCAATAATACGAAGCAGTTTGTTGAAGCTATGCGTACTTATGGAATTTGGGTCCCAGAACAGTAAGTCAATTAAAAAAAAAATATTTTCTGTATGTACTTTCAATTTTCTCTAGTAATAGGAATGTATGTTGAAATGATTGCATTGTTTTCATATAGTTGAACTCGTGCTACATCAATGGTGTTATAACTAGACTTCTGGTCTTAAGGTTTTTAACTATGTAATTTTTTTTCTTTTTATTAGGGAAGAGTCAGTTCTAAAATTCTTTGGTTCCTTTTATGTTTTCCATTCTAAGATTTCTGTATGTGGTTTTGGATCCAAATAAAGAAAAGTACTACAACTGACTAAACTTTGTGTACTTTGTCCCTGGTGCCGAAAAAAAATAGTTTTCAGAAGTCAGACTCTCTGTGTGTAGCGATTCTAACTAAACTATTTTATGATGTAATAGAGTATGTTAATTTCTCAATTATATTTTATTTATTTAATTGTAACTTATGGATGAAGAAACATTTTTTACATTATTGTGCCAAAGCATCATAATGATTGAGAGTTGGAACCTCCATATATTTTAACACGAGGGCTGATTGAAGAAATTTTAGGAGTCAGGTGGGCCAGATATAATTAAGAAGAAACAACAACTTGTGCTTTATTTTAAAATTTATTACATTGATTGTCATGCATTTCCAACCTAAATCATGTTGGTCTATCTAACTGCCATGATTGCTGAAAAGTTAAGTAACAAACAAAGGTCTCCAAATATAAAACAAACATACAATTACAAAAATAATAAATTTCTTATTTTTGGAAGAATAAATCAAGAGTCAATACTAGTTTGGGAAAATACATCATTTGTCAAGTTTTTCTTATGTTTATTCTTTGGATTTCATGTGTTAGCATTAGATATGTGAAATGTTTTTGGCACGCAAAATATGTCCATTTCAGGTTGAACCTTTGAGTGCTGTTTCACTGGAATGGTTTTCAAGTGCTCCTCAGTTGTTGACCCAAATACATAATTTGAAAAACATCCTCTTAATAATAATCTTGTTTTCATTAAATAATTTATTCTGAAAAATATCCACCTTATTTATCACAACACAAAGAATACTCACTGTATACTTAAGTCTTTTTGGACTAAGTCTAACTGGACAAATAGTGGCAACACCAACACTGAAAACTTGTAGAACAAGTAAAGAAAGCAATGTGAATTGTTTGACACAATGGGAAGTTGAGGGAAGTTAAATGTAGAACTATTTTTGGGCATTTTTTTAACTTTCCATTAAAATTTTGGAAAATTTCATTCAATTTCACTGTGAATTCCAAACACATTGAAATATTAGTATGGGAATGAGTATTTTTCTTAGTTTATATGAACGTTATCTTCTTACTTCATTTTATCAATGGTCAAGTGAAAAAGTTATTAAAACTTGGTTTGATTTGGATTCCATTCCATTGTAGTATTTGTAAATGAAAAATGTAGCGCGCTATTGAAGCTTATCTACATGGAGTGATAGGAGGTTGGAGTTGGGTGGTAGGCTATTTTTAGCAGGTGGATCGGTTAGGTTAGGTTTACCAACAACTGGGTCCACGTGGAGGGGTTAGTAGAAGTGATTAGTAAAAGTTAGTTATTGATACTAAGAGGATGGAGGGTTTGCTTTTGAGTAGTCACAGCTATATGACTGGGACATTAAAATGAAAAGTTACAAATTTTTTCTGGTCCCACAGGATGACTTGGTGAAGAGCAAGTACGCTACCACCTGAGCCACCAGAGGGGCTAGTTTGGATTGATCTGTATTTGAATCTCCCATGACAACCATTAACAGAAAAGTATGTCTTATTGTTTATTTAATGATTGAAAAAATTCTTCTTTGCAGAGATGCCTCTTGGGAGGCAGAGCCTGAAAGGTATTCTAGCTTGTTAGAAAGACATAATTCTTGTGACGCAAAGAGTTGTCGCTGCCGACAAGGAAGGACGTTCCATCTTGACAACACGTAAGTGTGATTAATGAATTTTGTTATAGCAATTTTTGTGTAGGGAAGTTATAATTTTGAAATCAGAAGCTGTATTAGTTTATTTGTGTATACCAAGAACAGAAAACTTAAATATTGTGTATGCAAGCTAATGCTTTGTGGATAATGCATCCAAATCTATCCTAGTGGAGTTATCAGTTACTTGTAGTGTTTACTTGTTCCTTTTTCTTAACTCGGGTACATAAATAAATGAATATCACTTTACATACTAATAAATATTTTCTTATCTAGGGTGTTTGATGTAATTATGTTTATTAATGAAGTTTTCATTGCAAAATTCTAAGTATAAAATTAAATTATCATTTCAGTTTACTGGAAATTGAATGAAAGTATTTCTAATTGTGTTTAATGACATAAGCATTGTTCTAGGAATCCATTATGATCAGAAGTTTAATTTTGACTGTCTTTTTCAAACTCATATTGTATATCACCCCAATTTTTTTTTAAGACAATGTACACCTGCATGTGATATCTGATTCTTTATTTTTTTTTTTTAATGAACATACAATGTAATTACTTTTTATTTATTGTCTTATGGTGAGGTTCAGGTTCTATGAGAACATTTCTTCCATGTACCATGGCTTGGGTGAGGGAATCAGGAAGGAGATATGTTGGGTTGCCGGGGAACTTATGGTGCCAAATCAACTTTTGTCTGGAATAGGTGAGGGAAACCGCAAGTGAAAATCTTGCTTAGGTTCATCGAGTTAGGATTGAACCAACAATCTACCGCTCAGTTATTATGGAGGCAAAGATAACACAATTAGACTTCCACTCTCTGCAATTTGATTCACTAAAAAAATCCATTCTCCAATTTGGTGGAGGCAACAATTCGTTAAATACTTGAATCTTTAGTTTCACCTAAATACCTTAATAGTTTGTTGTTCAGATTATCTTTAATTTCTATTATTAGATTGATATAATTTTAGTACTTTCTCTGTGAATGTTGAGAAGGAAATAAAATGAGAAATTACTCTTCACTAGACAAAAAGTGTAATAACATGAGTGCGTCCCGCTGTACATAACATGATCAGAATTGATTAAGAGTGTACTGTGTAAACATCAAAACCTAAAAACTTTTAGAAGGGCAAATTATAATAGTAATTCGTCGGTCACACACTCTCCATACTTTCTTAAACACAAACTAGCTGCGAAAGCTGTTGCTTCCATCCTCAACAACTGTTGACTGCTGATCAAACAGTCCTCTAGTGGCGGGCAGGTGGATGAATTTGAAATCAAATTATTTTCAAATGGAACATCATAATTTAACAATCTGTTCTTGAATAGCTGAATTAACAGTCGTTCCCAAACCAACAGTTCAAAATGCATTTTCATCAATTTTGTGTTTTTCATCCCAAAAATGTGTTGCTACTACTTTTCAATTTATCCAAATTTGATGTGCTAGAAAAGTTCCTTTTTTCTAATTTCTAAATTTCGTTTTGTTTCGTTTATCTAATACAATCTTCATTGCAATCCTTGCAATTAATTTTGTAAATATCTGATCTGTTAAGAGTAGGTACTTAATCCTTTTAATTAACTTTACTTAGGGAACTGTACCGGAACAATGTGTTTTCTGATAACACGTACTCCTACTTTCTTATTTTTGTTAGTATCTCAAGTATACTAATGTTATTTTTTGTTGATAAACAATTGACTACTTTGTTACTTTGATATACAGTTTTCTGGAATTAACATCTGATCTTAAACCACTTGCTCCAGTGCAAGGTTTATGGACATTTTAATTTCTTATTGCTATGGACATTTTACTTTTACAAAATGTGCTTGCTATTTTTCTTTACCTTTTTTTTCTTTTTTTTTCTAGGAGATGGGAAATAAAGCTGTGTGTAGACTGTGGCTCGCAAGGAATGCATGTGCAATGTGGAAATCTTCGTGTGAATGATGATTGGGTTTGTCCCATTTGTTCAAGTGTAACTGTGCAGAAAGGTAATTTGTCAATACTTTTGATTATAACTCATTCTGAATTTGCCTTTTCTAATACTCCACCTACTTCTTTTTACCATGAAATACTATATTATTATTTCCAATTTCTCCTGAAGTTCATATGATGTATGTGGGTACATACCCCGTGTAAGAAGAGAAAGATATTTTATTTTTCTCAATTTTTTTTACTTACGAGGATATTGCAAGACAACCTTACTCATTAAAAAAAGGGAAGAATACGAATCAAGGTGTCTTGCCATATTGGGGTGACCTATCTACAAAATATCTTCTGGCTTCTAATTATTACCATATATAATGGCTTCTGATTATTACCAATAGAAATGTGGGAACTTACTATATCTTTTCTTTAAAATTTATCAGCCTGTTAATCTATTCAATCTATTTATGTAAAATTTTAATTGAAAAATGTCGAGAAAAATTTAGGGCTTGATTGGTAATGCCTGATTAGAGATTAAGTATTTATTTTAAAAAGTCTCCACAAAAGCAATGCTATTGTCTCAATATTAAAACTTCCTTTCAAGAGAAATTAAAAAAGAAAACCAAAGTCTCAATTGTAATTAATTATAATATTATATTTTATTATAATTAAACCAAAATTCTTCCAGCAAAAATTTGTAATGTATATTCTTATATATTTTTGTGCTTTCCACAAGTTTACTATCAGAATTCATATCGCGGAGCAGCCAAAGCACAGTGCTTAATTCTTAGTCCCCAATTGGCATAGTCCTCTGTAATGTACCTGTGACGTGATTCATTTAGTTAAGATGTTAACAAACAGAAAATAAACATCTTCAGAGAAAAGGGTTTTTGACAAAATTCTAAATAATTCTAGTTTATTTGCATTTTTCTTTTCATAAGACTTTACTTAATTGGAAAATGTGTACTTAAAAATTGATTTTATACTGTCTGATCTTAGTAATCCTTGCTTGCAGAGAATCTTGTTCAAACCAACAAAGGCAATCAAGACCGAAGAACAGGGCAGAACTCTTCTCGGAGAACCAGTAGAAGGTTTGACATTTTCTTACAGCAGACATCTCATGTTACTCACATTGTTTGATCTATTAGTACAACAGACAACCTCACTCTTTTATATAATTTAGTTTGCGATGTGGAGTTGCATTTTCAGAACACCAATTTTGAAGTTTTGTCTCACAGGCCTTAAATCCCATGCTTCAGAATCTTTTTGAAGTAGAGTTATGGTTAATTGATGTAGTATTTGTGTTACTTGATATCATTCTCATGTTGCTTAATATGAGAATGACTTTAAAAAAAAAATGTTCATATATTTTATGCTTTCTCAGAATAATTCTGTTGATTTTCATGGTATGTGTGTAGCATAAATGCATTCTTATAGGTATATTGATAATTAAGTTTGGTACCCATTTTCATATGTCTGATTTACGAAATGAGTACTTTACCTTTAAGTACAATGTACAAGCCAGTTATAGTTTTCTCTTGCACTTGGTTCAGAAGTCTTGCCCATATTGGTTTTACTGTCACTTCCTGGTTTCTTTAGTGATGACTACTAGTTTCTGTAATAAGCTTTTTCTATACTTCATGAAAAACATGGACATACTTCAATTGTCTTAGTTTTGTTCTATTTCGTTATACTTTTTCCATTTGCAAAATTTGTCTTGCTGCCACATTTCCAGATTTTCTTGCTTTGCATCTTCTCTGCAGTATTTTGTAATGTGATATTTTTTGTAGTACTGGTCGGTATTGATCTATGTTATTTTTGCTCAACAGGAAAAATGCCGGAATCTTTTCATAATCATGTCAAAATCCTTAGTTAACTTAGAGTGGAGTTGCTACACTAAAATATTGCATGTGATGAAACTCTTAACTTGTTCGTTTTCTTTGGAATGGGTTTTGTTGGCTCTTATCCTATTAACAATTATTGCTGACTCTTATTGACAGATATTGATCCTCTGGTGGTCCACTGTTGACGAACGGGTGGATGAATAAGGTTTTCTTTCCAGTGGAACTGTGAAATTTAATTATATCCTTGAATTTGCTTGTAAACAATTGTTCCCAAACCATGAGTTTACCACGACAACAAATGTTCTTCACTAGAATAACCTCTCCATTGATCACATGTTTATTATCCCATAAATGAGTAGCAATTGCTGATCACATTGTCTGTATGTGTCTACCAAGTTCTTTTTTTCTTCTTATTCAATGTTTCATTTTCTCTATATGTTCTATATGTATTAAAACTTTTGGAATTCTTAATACAGTTAAAAGTGACACCAGTGAGAATGTAAATTTGTCTCTCATGAGCATGAAATCCTTAAAGTGGGAAACAGGCTTTTAATAAGTTGAACCTAACGGTACATTTATATTGAATTCGGATAGTTGCAAGACACCCCAGTACTTAGCTCAATATATAAAAGATACAGAGCTCAATCAGGCATATTTACAGAGTTACCATACATTTTTTCCAAGTACATATCATATTTCTTTCAAACTTGAAGAATAACAAAAATTAGAGAAAATGGAAGTTTTCCTTGATGAAACAAGATTGAAAGTGAGGTCCCCTTATAGCGGAAACTCTTGTAAGTGGGAAATGTATTTTTTAACGTTAAACCTAATGTAGTATATTTACATCAAATTAGAATTAGGTTGTGCCACAACACAAAACGTGATGCTCCCTCAAGTTTCTCGACTTCTTTAATTACATTAACTTTGTCACTGATTGACAACAAATTATGCTTCAAAACCGAACTTCACAAAAAATTGTTTTTTTATTTAAATAAAACAACGAAACAAGCCACCCAAAACCACACATAAGTAACACACATACCCGTGTTACAAACTCGCCCAAGCACAGTGTGGCAAGTGACCGGGAAGTCGGTGAATTTTCTATTTCTGGAAAAGTCAGGGAATGTGCTCACTGACCTGGGATAAAATTCGATAACGATTGTTGTATCAAAAAGTACTTTTCTTCGATTAGATGTAAGGCGACTTACTCAACCCAACGACCCTCCCTCGAGTTCTTTCAGTGAAAGGCGGAAGCGCTGCCCAACTAATAATAACTGATATCTTACCTCTTGTTAGCACCATTGCAACGAAATGACAGTGAGACGGTTCCAAGTGGAGCTAGTTATAGGTTAGAGGGGTAACTTTCGTTGCAACACTCCACAGTTTGAATGAAACTGTTACCATTCAGTTTTAACAAAACAGCTCCTGTGGCAGTTCCAGTTGACCCACTTCTAGACATGATAGAACACGATATAACTAGTACCGTATTTACCCGATTGTCCCTCCCTAAATATAGTTAGGAGGCAAAATTTAGAGAAAAAAATGTAGTTGAGTAAAATCAATTTTCTAAAAAGTCTTTCTGAAATGCTCATTCTACATTCCATGTGAAATATTTGGCTCTGGTAAGTATAATCAAAAGTATTTGAAAAGCTAACTGATGCAGTTCAACTTCTCTTGACATCGCCAGATACACACAGACTTCTTGTGCCGCTACTTTATTTCTGTGTGTCTAAGCAGTATTTAGAACTCGCAGTTTGATTTTAGCGTCGAAGCATCATTGATCGCCCAACTTGATGGCAGTCGGTCATTCCTACACGACGTGGACCAGTTCGGTTTCTATTTCGAATGAGCGTCATCATCGATCGATGTTCTTTGTGTTATGTTACATATATGGCCTGTGTTCGCTTAACTAGTTATCACCCACGAAACTTTGAATTAGCAGTTTCCCCATCCTAAACTTCTAATATAGTCCCCCACCCCCCAGGATTTTAGGACGATTTTTTCGGAGAAAAAAAGGGGGGGTACTATATTCGGGTAAATATGGTAACACTGTTGATATTACTTGCGAGTAGGGTTGCCACCCATCCGGGTTTCCCCGGATTTGTTCTAGTTTCAAGCGCCACATGCCATTAAGAACACGACACATGTTATTGCGCAAGTTACAATTACTCCATTATGGAGCAATTGTAATTTTAAGATAATTATTTTTGTGACTTGGGGTATCTTCTGTATTGCACAACACAAGAACACTGTCTTAACACTTCAGTTCTTTGTTGTGTGTGTGTGGGTTTTTTTTCCTTTTTTGAAAATAAAATTAGAATTTCAGTTTTTGAATTGATCTTTGTTTTGATTTTTTTTTCTCCAATACAAACGATCTATTGAATTTTGTTTAAAAGCCACAGTTTCTTACTGTGAAAGCAAATCTTTATTTATTATTCTTAAGGGAACATTATAACTAGTTAAACTTTATGTATTATTATGAAGGGTAGAAATAATTTTTCATTGTGACGTCCGGGTTTTAGCTTTAAAATCTGGGTTTTCGGTCTCTCCAATCCGGCAACTTCAATCCTACCTCTTTATTTTCTCCTTTTAGCAGATGTATTTCACTGACCACAAATGTCATGATTGTATCATTACTTAGATGACCCTGACATTCTGGAAGAATGTTATATGCGCATTATTGTACTAAGCGTAGTAAATAGATGTGGCATTGTCATATGTCTGCTGCGCAAAGTTAAGCTTGCTTAGCTTCATCCATTCCACCCACAACCACCAATTCATTCTCAACCTTCTTCAATGTCATTTCAATGGTGGCAGAGCTAAAGGCTACTTAAATCAGTCTTCAATCAGTCTAATACCAACTTTTGTTTATATTTCTGATAAGTGTGCTTATTTTTTAATTTTTTAAATGACAATGCTTTACTATTGAAGAATGATTTATGAATTATTGATAATTATTGAAGAAAGATTATGAATTATTGATAATACATAGTGGGAATTAGGGATGTGCCAGTCCAGGAAAAATTTGTCACTTTGTTACCGGTCCAGTGACGGTGACTCCATTGCAGAGTGTGACTGGAGCAGTGAGGCTCTGGTGTTTGTTCACTGTTCCAGCTTCATGGCATATTGTTGTTAGTTTATTCAGTGTTGTCATATTACAGAAAATAGTCGTGACAATAAAATATCATATGGCTTTAAAAAAATGCCATCTGACATTTTATGATTCTCCAACTACTAACATAAAAGTATATAACAAAAGTTCACTGAATAAATTGTGTAAATGTATTTTTTATACCTGATTTTTAATTCTGTAGCAGGTGATAAATTACCATCTATATTTTAATAGTGGAATTAATATTTTAAAGCACTGCCAAGATTTTGTTTTCATTTTTTATTAATGATTTAATTTACCAATTTGTATTATTTTTATTTCACAAATTTATAATACCAGTGAAGTCATAGAACAGGATAGTCATAGGTTCCAAAATCTCGATTTGTCTCCTGGTATTATCTTATCGGTATGGCAAGAATTCGTGAGGGTACCAAAATGACTATAATCTGTGACTGTGACAATGGTGAATGTGACTATCGAGTGTATTCTGTGACTACAACACAGCTACTGCAATCTGTGGCATACCCAAGCTATGATCAGTTCGTGACTGTGACTAGCAGTACTGGTAGTTGGGTGAAAATGGAGCAAACTGACTGCTCCTTGCTGAGGTCATGTGAGAAGTCACTGCTTCACCAGTACCATGTGGGAATGTGAACACTGTTAATTCCGACCAGTTTGTCGGAGACAATCAATGAATTTTCTTGTATATTTTGGCATATGCGTATGTCACTAAGAGGTCATAACCAGATGCTTGGGCTATGTCTAATACATGAAACTGGATGGAATAGACTGTGGGGGAAAATATTTTGTCTACTCTAAGGGGGAATCTCTTATATCCAGTAATAAATGCATTGTTTCTATACATTTGTCCTCGGGACTTCTGACATTGTCCACTATAAGCAGGTATATTTTATAAGCGGGTCTTGTATTACCGGGTTTCAGTGATGATTTCTTTTGGGAGTGAAGGTGAAAGGCCGCAAACATATCCTCGCATGTTAGTGAAGCTTTGTGAGTGAGTTAAGTCTGTAAATTTTTTCCAGTAATCCAGACTTGTCAAATTGATGTAAAATCCAGTTTCTAACTTTTTTACTTTAGTATCTGGAATTGTTGTACCCACCAATGAAACTCTGTCTTAAGGGAAGCAGTTAGGGTTGTGATGTGATTAGAATTGGATTCTGCTGTAACACATCATTATATATGTTAATGGTCCCGAAAACATGTTCGGGTACGATAAGCAGCTATTTGGAAATTGACAAGTCTTTCATTTGTATTGTTGTGGATTTATTGAATCATTGTGGCTGTCCTTTAAAAACAAGATATTTTGGAGACTAATTGTTATTACTCAGACCTATTCGTTGTAGGGATCAACATGTTATTAGGCGAATCAGCACTAGGCAGTCTGAAGCTCCTGTAGAACCAGAAGATGGAGAAGATGAAGAGGTGGACGTTGTTGGTAACAAGAATGAAGAGGAGGGGAAATTACAAAGCAATGAGGAACAGCTTGGTGGATTGCAAGAGAATACACCAGATGACCCTATACCACAAACTCCTTTACCCAATGTTTCTATTTCAAAGAAAAAAGTTAAGTCCCATAGTCGGCCAAGATCAAGCAAAAGGCGAGCCAGATCTATAAAGACATCTCAGTCTGCAACAGATACTGTACCTCATGAGGAAGCACCTCCCAATGCTACTTCTTCTGAGAAGGAGAAACGGAATTTTGAAATAATTGATATTGACGACAACTCGGATGATGATGATGTGCAGGTGACAAATCTTTATATTTTACTATTTCTTCTTTTTCTATTAGTTTGTAGTTTTACTTATAAATTTGTTTGTGATTACTGAGTTATCTCAGAGATGTGGTTTCTGCTCGGATGGCCTTACACATTTGTTAACACATTAATTGGTGCTTCATTCAGACAAAAGATGTAGGAGTTCAGGACTTCTTCTAAGTGAATTAAATCGGATAGTTACTCTGCCTGCTTGAAAGTAGTAATAAATATTGTATTCTAATATTGTTTATAATGATTTGTGTCATATTTTTTATAATTAAATTGCAATACAGTACTGGATTTTTTCACGAGCAAATATGATGGACATTTTATACACTTTTGCTCTTAAAATATTTTTATAAGAGACTTATTATTTTTCTTGTGTTCTTGATTTAATTGACTTACAGATCAGATGGTAGTTAATTCTTTGGTCATATTCAATTGTTTGTAATATTTTTAAGGTTCATATTATTTTGGAAGCAGGCTGCTTTTCGTCTGGTTTTCAATTTCATCTACTTTTTACTTCTTGTTTTGTAATTCTCGGACTAGGTTCACCTAAGATATATGAAGTTCAGAAGCATTAAATCAAATAGAATCTATGTGTTTAACATTATATTGACCAAATATGTTGAACATAAATGATTAATTTATTTTTTCAAAGGAACAGTCGATCCCTGCACAAAATTGTGTATTAACAAAATTAAATGGAAGGATTGTCAGAAACTTAATGTTCCTACAAGGAATAAGAAAATAAGTAGATCAATAGAATTTAATAATAATAATAAATTTAAAAAGTTATCACTGACAATTAAAAAATGTAATGTTTATAACTGTGTGAGGTAGATTTCTACCCCGATAGGTACATTACTACAGAAAAATTGACCATTTCATTATGTGTGTGTGCGTACTGTGGAAGCACAGCCTGTACTAAGATAACATGGAACCGGAGTGGTGATGTTGCCCTAAGAACAGAATTATGAACCAAGATGAGACTGGTAGGGTACAAATCAACCCCACAAATGTAGTAACTAGTTAATATTGCTTTTGTGGATAACTGATTGTAAGTAAAACATCCCTCATGACACATTCAAGTACTATACTAAGTCAAAGTACTCAAAATTGCATAATGAAATATTTATATCAGCTGAAGTTTTGAATTTGCAGAAAAAGAGATCAACAGTATTTACAGAAGTTGAGATATCTATTTAGGGTACATCCATGGCCAAAATGATACTCCTAGTTTATGTTGAAAAGTATTCTGAAATAAATTACTCTTAAGATATTTTCTTAGCAGTGTCAGTGTGTCAAGTTTATGTGGAGATATTTTCTATTTGGGCAACCCAAGAAGGATGACTAGTGGTCCTAGGTTCAAATTATCTAGTTACTTATGGAATAAAAACCTATTAAGAATTTTCAAGTTGATATATAAATATAAAAAAAATCCTACCCTTGATGGTGAAATAATATTGTTTTATTTAAATGCTGGGCTCAAAGAAAATATTATTTCTCTGCCTCAGAGTACTTCAATCAAACAAATGGAATTGAGGAATATCTTTTTGTATGTTTTTCATTCAAATAGATAGAAACAGAAATTAAAATAATTGTTATTTTTGAGCTCTTATATTCTCAGTTGTGAGGAACTATATGTGACTAGTTCAACTTGTTGCCACATAACAAACAATTGAAGATTTTAATTGTAGACATTTCAATCCTTTTCATGTATGAAAATCTTGTGCATTTAAATCATAACAGCTTTGCAGCACCAGACAAAGAAATTCATACAGATGCTTCACAATAGCTGAACCTCATACCTTTGTATTTTGCTATTATTTTCTACCTTCCCTAGGTTCTGAGAAATTGCATTTAAATCCCCTTACTTTAGAAGAAAGTAAGTTATCAGTATTATTGGTATATTTTATTTGTATTTTGCAACTCAGTTGGGGGAAAGAGAGTAATTACAGTGTGGTCATTGAGTGCCTACTGGTTGCACTGATCTTACTGCTCACTCCTTAGCTACATTGCTACATTGGTTAGTTCGTAAGGGTAAGTGACTTTCAAACATCCATCACTAGGCCAGTTCTTTATATGACAGCATCACCATTTCTCTTACCCGCCCAATTTCATGTTGTGATGTATAGAGACTTGTTGAAATATAAAGATGTGATGTATCCCAGGAAAATAAACCTATACAACTCTATATTCCGTTGTATTAATTATTCAAATAAATTACTGTAATTTTTCCGAGAATTAAAGTTTTATTCGCTGTATTTTTTTTCTTCATTAATTTGAGTAAATTTTGAGATAAACCTAGTACTCTTTAGTTCTAGTAATTTTCTTTCTTTGCTAAAGTGTTTTTAGCAGTTATTTTGATTTTGGTTATTCATTTTTATTTATATTTATGAATAACTTTCTCAATTTCTTATTCTTTAAAGGAATTCTGAATTGTGAAGTCTTTTATTGTACAAATGTAGATTTCACAGGTTTTGAGCAATTTTTGCCTTTCAGAAAAATAATCAGAGGGATGTTTCTTTTGACTTTAGACCCATTGTTTTTAATGTTGTCTTTATAACTTCCCTTTCACATGTATGACAGAAAGGTGATAATTTGTTGAACATTTTGTGTGTGAAGGATTGTGTAATAATGAAACTTTTTTTTCTTTTCTTAAATATGAATGGTAAGCATGAATTTATTATCATGCATAATAAAGTCCTCTGAGTTGAAACAATTCATCTCTGAAGTTTAACTTGAGTTTTGGATAGAAATTGCTGTCACTAACATATGCGAATTCTTTACCACTTTGATATAGCAGTATCTATCCATACCTTTGGGAAATACTTGTGGTGAATAGGATTTCTGCTTTGTTGCAGATCCTGTTTACGCCAAATGTAAAATTTATTAAAACAAATGAAGGGGTTAGTGTGCCTGTGGTGACGGTGCCAGCGTCAGGTCCTTCATGGGACTGTGGGGTTGTGGCCTCTGGGGAGCCCTGCCAGCCTTCGTTGAGCTTGAGTCCAACTCTTGTTGATATAGAGGAGGATGCACAAAGTGAGGACAAATGTCTGCCCTCTACTTCTCAAAGCTGCGACTCTCTGGACCAACATCTTGAGTCTGTGAACCAGGTCATAATATCGGGTGAACCTCCATTATCAGATGAGGAAATTGAAATATTGGAAGAAACTAATCAGCAACCATGTGTATCTATTTTAAGAGAAAAATTAACAGAAGCTTCAACACAAACTTGTGTGGGTGAGATTTGTGATTCTTCAGATGCTAATGAAGAAATATTTTTAATTGATGAAAACCAAATAACTGAAGTACCTGCATCATCTCCAGTGCCATTACGTACAAAATCTCTTTCCAAGTCTTACACTCAACCTTTGAACTATGGTGGTACAGATCAATCTGTTCGTTCACAAACTGTACCAGGAATTTCTGGTTCATTTTTATCAGGCGTTACACCTATAGCTACTGATAATACGAAGACATTTGGAGGTGCTCAATTTCACATGGTTCCTTCACATTTTGATAGAGGACAAAACTCTACTATCAGAGAAGTCAACTCTCCTTCAATTATCCCAGTACCCCGGAATGTTAGTGGACTAGTCCCAAGTTCGTGGTTAGATGCTCCTTCATCTTCTGTAGCAATTAGAACATCTACTTGTAGTCAAGTAGTGGGAGAGTCAGTTGTAGGTTCATCACGTTCCCTTTTACATGGAAATGGTAATGTTACTGTGGTTCATTCTACCATCTCCCTTCCACCCTCTCTACTTCCTGCTGGGACACGAGCCGTAGTTTCATCCTCTATTCCTATCCTTCAAACTAATACGATGTCTTCACAAGAACAAGAAATATCCTTTGTTCCCCAGGCTGCGCCCTTATTGAATCCTATTTATGACTCTCGTGCTATTAGTTCTGCAAAACATGCTTCTGTATTGGACAATGCAATGACTGCTCCTGTTGCCAATGAGAATACATCTGGTTTACATGCAAATGTAATCACTCAGGTTTCACGTAGCAGACCTCAGAATGGTCTCTTGGTTGATTCAGCTCCTTCTCAAGGACAAGTTTGCTTCCCAGTCCCTGGTAATGGTGGATCTGATGATTGGTCATACTCTGTTCAAGTAATCCCTGGAAACGGAGTTGGTGGGCAAGGAAATGTACATGTGAATCGGCGAGGTGCAGATGATCTTCCTGAAGTAATATTAGAACGCAGTCCTGGACCTGTGCCTTATCATTCATCTTTATGGTCCCAACTGAGCAATGTTTCAGGGTTAATGGCTCAAACAGATGTTACGAAGACTGGTGGCTATAATGCTCCTATAGCGAACTGTGAATCACCTCAGCTGATGAGTGTGTCGAGGGAACGAAAACAAAAGTTGATTGAGCGACATGACTTGAACCAGGTTAGGCTATTTCCCCCTGCTCTGATGCAATTCTGCCCAGGGTCCTGCCAGCAAGGGGTTCTTAAGCGTAAGAGGTTTAATTTAAAGTAATGTTTCCTACATTTAGGAATCGTGTAATTGTTTGTTCTATACTTATATCTTGTAAAAATTCTTTCGAGCCATACTTTATACCTTCCCTTTAATAGTATTTTTGTATGTGAGTAGATCAGTAGAAAATTAGTGTGGATCCTTGCATCTTCTTGGTCTGTAAATTGTAATTTTTCCTTTACGTTGTACTACAGATTTTCTCATGTAGAGGACAATTATTTTCTGATTTGGCATAAATTCAGAAACTGGTAATCTTAATTATTTCTTAAATTAAAAATTACTTAATTTTTTTTAATAAAACTACTTTCTAAGAAGGAAAACATTGTTTGAAAGCTGATTTCCATGGGCTCGTTTTTAGCATTATTGTGGTGGTAGTTTTCCCTCTCTTTAGACTGTTCCATGGTTTACACAAAACTGTTTTTATAATTTTCTTGCAATTCTTAGTATGTGTAGTCTATAGTTGGTATGGGTTTGTTGTTTATTCAATTTCTTATCTGACATCCTACGCTGAACTGACTGACAATTTTTGTGACATTTATAACTTCATTTTCTGAGAGTAAAGTAACAGCGTCCACTTGTGAAAATTAATTTTTTTAGAATTGATGTTGCTAGATTTTCTTTCATCATTGTGATATTTATTTTATTTGTTGTATTACTTAAGAGTTACTTAGTTGGTATTCTCTAAATCAATTTTTTAGTATCGGAATGCAAAGTAACAAAGAATAATTTATAACATAAAATCACCGTGGTTTAATTGTCTCATCAATATCCATTGTTTCCTTAATTGATGGTGTTTGTCCTAATTTTTGATATGATTACACTAAAATTAATTATTAAATAACAATATGTGATATTAAGTTACTCTGGACTGTATAAAATTATGTCTGCCATCAATTCTTATTTGTAATAGAACATTTCTTTAAAATTCTTGTTCAGTGGGAGCTAGTGTTCTCGAAATGTGTTCCAATTGACATTAAGTGAAGTGTGGCTGATATAACTAGTGCAGTATTATTGTAGGGACTCCATTGTAAGTATGTATTTCGATGTATTTTTACATCTTACTCTGAACTTGTTTGGGATCTCAACAGCTAATAGTACTTCCTTGACAGATATCGTATGACATAATCAAAGTAATTTTTGCAGTGTAATTTGTTAACCAATATGCAATAATAGTGTTCTGTTGAAGTCAGTAAATTTTTCCTTCTTTGTGAGAACTTTATTTTGAAAGTATTCTTTATCCTTAAGTTTCTTTTGGAAGCATGAATGTGTATGGCTTATTTTACTTTATTTGCCTAAGTAGTAGAATTTGCTTTGTTGGGTAGTAACTCATCATTTTCTTTCTTAAACTTATTTTTCTTTTCATTCTTAAAATTTTCCCTGAACTAAAAACAAGCTTCTCGCATTTTTGGATATTTCTGCTTTGTTTGAAAGATTTTATTTTTATTTTTTGTGACTATTTCATTATGACTGTAAGAATCTGTTTGACAAATTTTTGTATGACTCTATAAATGTTTTTTATTTTATCACTTTATTTTGGAAAATATGTTAATATTTTGGCAAAGCATTCTACAAGTTTTTATTGCATTACTGCATTGTAGTGAATTTGCTAAGATTGTTGATATCATAACTATTGTTTCATGGATTTTACTACAGAAATAAGATAAATAAAACTGTAGTATAATCTGTGTAGTTATAAGTTTTGTCTTAAAATTATTGATTAAATTAAGTATAAAATTTTATTGTGCATAACCCTGTTCTATATCCTTTATGTTGCATCAATTGTTAACAAATTGTATGCTTCTGTATGTATGTTCTGCTTTGTGTGGGTGATGTGATCAACATGAGTTTCATAATTAGTTGAATTAAGGTTGTATGAACATCTAGGCAATACTGGTTAACTGCACATTTTTTTGTTTGATTGAAAGAAAAGACTTCTAATAAAAAAATAATTAAACGAAGTCTAATATTTTTTGCATATACCTTCCTTTTTATTTTTTAAGTAAATTGCCGTTAAAGCTGCTTTGGCTCTTACGGAGACAACTCTCAAAGATACTATTTTCTTTAATTGTGGAAAATATAACTGGTGAAGTGAACCAAAGAAAAACCTGTCGAACATGTTGAGAATTTATTGTAGAAAAGAGTACAAAGGTACTTATAGAAAACTCCAGAAAATACATGGTAACACTTATCTTCTCCCCATGTAGGGTACATGGAAGAAATATATGCATCCAGAAAACATAGATTATAAACAGAATGGATAAAATTATTGAATGTTACATGATTAGTTATGTACGCTTTACTATCACCTGGCACGTTCATACTATCTTAAGTTCAGTGGAATTAATCCGTATGTCCAGAATTAATAATTCTCAGAAGTTTGATTTTAATATTTAGTTTATTTATTATCTTTCAAAAATTAATAGAATTTTTTTTTACATACCTTCTATTATTTTTAATGTATTATTTTTTCCTGTTAAATGTATACTGCTCTGTGTGTGGAAAGGAAAGAAAGTATTTTTACATGACAATGTTTCCTTTTGGAAATGGAAACTAATCACGGTTTCTTAAAAATATTTTGAAGAATGTACATAATAATTTCCATTCTGATTTTGTAAAGCATTTGTTACAATTTGATACAGTTTTTTGATTCTAAATAATAAAGTGAATTTTTACGAGAATTTTTCGTATTATTTGTCACCGATGATGATGCAGCTTGTCCATCTAAATTGATTATCAGCAATTGTCAGCCTCCCTAACCATGACCTTCCTCCTTGATTTGCTTATTTACTTCAGTATTATTGTTTATCTTGTGATTTAAGTACAAGATAAATGTTGAAAGTACTATTTAAATAAATGGAAAGATGTATTTTTAATTTCACTACTCTTGAATATCAAGGTGGAAGGACTGTGAAGGAATATTAATGCAAATGAATAGTATTGGATGAGGATTCTTTTATTTTCTTCCTTTTTGTACATTGCTTTTTACCAGTTCTTGCTCTCTGCAACCAAACAACTCTGCCAGGATGAACTGCCTTCCAGATTGAGGATGTGGATGCATTTTGCTTGGTGAGGGCTTTCGAGGGCTGGCAGGTTGGGCAAAAGATTGGTAGGGATGAGGACTGGCACTTATCACTTTGAATGGCACCAGAGCAGGGGGATTGCTAGGTGTTGATAGGAATGGATTTTTAATGTATCCACTTTGTACAGTGTTTTTCTGCTTCCAATCCCTGCAGTGTGACAGAACGTGGGGAGAAAATGTACTCTGTTCCCGGAAGAGAGAACCGCCTGTCTGCTCCTGTAATGGTCGCAATTCCTTCAGACATTATGCCTCCAGTTGTAACTCAAAGAGGTAACTTCATTTTCTCTCTCTCTCTTTTTAAAGTTAAGTTGGACGTGGTTAACTTTGACCCAAACTTCAACATACTTTGCTCACCCAAATTATTATACAAATCAGTTAAAGTGTTAAATGAAAACTTATTGACTTAATAATATTCTGCATTCAAATTTCATTCCATAGAGTTGAAGTTATATGAAGTGTTGAAGTTGGTGGAATCAAATTTAACATAATTTTGGAATAATAGTAATGTTTGTCATAATATGTAATAGTAATTTCTTTGTTGTCTTTTGTATTCAATCTATAAAGCTAATTTTTCAACAGAAATTTGTTAATGAAGTGTGATTTACAAACTGAAGAAATTAGAAGGGACAAAAATAGTAATGCTTAAATTTAAATATAGTACTTCTAGCTTGCTAATACTCCTTTTACTTTATACCCTAATTGAAACATTCAAAATATTCTTTTGGATGGCAGTTGTTGGTAATTATTTCTGTCGGTCAGAAAATCAATAAGATATCATTGAATGTCTGGATATTCCTATATACCTCTGTAACCTTGGAAACATGAAAAACTATGAACTGTTGATTAACTTGTGAGCACATTCAAATTGTAGGATCGTTTAGTCATCATGTAACATGACTGTGCAGATGCATTTCAACTGTGCGAGTAAACAGTAACAGGGAAGTAGCCTTAATGCTTCCAGTCCTGGGTGGGTATGTTACTGAACATATAAATACTACTTATATATACAGCGGAGCCTCTTTAAATCAAAATCCTCTCTAAGACGAAGAAATTAGCCATTCCCTTCTGTAGAAGTAAAAAAATCCCTACAACTCGAATTATTTAGGCGCTATAACTCGCACTGAATATAACTTCTGTGATGTACTATCCATACATATCACACTCTCTAACTCTGCGGCCTCTGTAATTCCAAATTCTGTTCGCAAGACTCTTTAACTCCAAACAATACTTCCGTTGTCATCAATAACCAATTCCAAAAAATGATTTCGTACCGTCATATCGAGGACAATATATTTAGTGCGTTGTTTGCATTAAAAAATACAATTGAATTGTCAATTATGTTCATTCCTTGACTCATAAGAAAATTACAGATTTCTTTTAATGCATGCATATTTTCAAGTCGTTCCTTTACCATAAAATAATCTTTATACATGAAATTATGTACAATACAAATGTGATAAAATAAATCTGTATAAGTTGAACTTTTATTTTCTCATGACTATAACTTGAATAATATATGCCTCTCTAAGTTGAAATTGATAATGTTAAAAACCTTATCTTGAAGTCCTTTATAACTTGTTAACTCGAAACTTATAACCTTTCCCTTGAAGTTAGAGTTAAAGAGGCTCCACTGTATACTCTTAAACAGTCAATTTTATCAATGAAAATAACATTATTTTCTACTTATCTGAATTGACCTAATCCCTGATTATTGGAGTTCTACAGTAATTCCTTTGAACATTTATTGGCATTGTCAGCCAATGAGTTGAAAAATTCCTGTATTTAGTTTTAGTTTAGTTGTTTTTAGTTATTTTTTATCCTCTATTTATATCCTTGTTTTAAATTTTGTGTAGGAGATACAAGCAACAATATCTACATTATGGTAAATCCTTTGCCAAACCTTATGGCAGTGAACTCATCGCAAAGTTCTTTTCAGAACTAGCAATATGTCAACCTTCTAAGATTCCACTCAAGGTATGATATTCAGAATTTGGTTTGATTTATTACACTGGTGACACAATTTTATAACATTAAGTGTACCCTCTTGTTTACTTGTGGTTTGAAGGGAGGTAGCACACCTTGGTTTTGACTCACCATGTTTTGTTTTGTTTTCCTTCAAAATTCAGTGTTTTTTAAATATTTGTGTTACTTACTGTTTATCTGAAGAGCTAGAAACTTGTTATATTCATTTACAGCAATTTTTTAGGAGAAAAAAGAAATGGTTACGAATGAAAGAGAAATTTGAAATAAAATTTCTTATTTGATAAGTGAATGTAGGTAGAGTACACGGAGCAATATTTTTTACTAACTTTATTTTTGTTGGGCCTAAAAGAATTGTGTGGATTTAATGTGTTTTGCTCCAAAATGAGAGATATTCCTTGTGATAAAAACTTGTTTTCAAAAACTCTCATAAAATGTTTTGCACTGTTAATTTTTAATAAGTAATATATGCAAAATAATGAATAGACTACAACAATGTAGACTTATGTTTGTTCTGTTTAAAAATATTCTCAGAATTACCACTCAATTTAGTGAGTCTCTAGTAATAAAATAACCTTCCAGCATATTATTTTGATAAACCCTTTACTACTATCGTTAGGTCAATAATGACCTGGGAATTTTTAAATGGGAGATATTTCATAGAATTTTAACTGTAGAGTGTTGCAGACTGATTTATTCCTTTTTTGCAGTCTCTTGTTCCGTTAAATATCTTCATTATAGCCATAACAATTTTGGACTAGCTTCCAATAAGGAAGTCGGGTCTGTGTTATTCAAAGTCGCTACATCATAATGATAATTTAAGAAAAATTTTAAACCTCTGGTGTATTAGAAAAATGTGTGTAAATGCAATGAAAATGTGAACTAAAATTTTCAAATTATACTGTACTTCAAGTAGTTAAGGAATACATTTTGGTTATATTGATAGTAAAAATCTTAAGACTTAAATGAAGGAAAAAAATTAATCTTCACATGAAAGCTGTCACAGCATTCTTCTAGGGTTGAGTTGGAATATAACATGATTGGAACAAAACAATCCATTTTATTCTGGTAGAAATAGGAATTTTGTACCAACACAGTGTCAGTACAATTTTTTTATTACCTAAGGAACATGTGTACATATTTCATTCATAATGTGTTAAAATGGAAATAACACATTTTGCTTTCTAGATCATATAGAAGACTGTTCTCTCAGTACTGCATAGTAAGTCCTATTGACAAATATTGATGACAGGAAAGAAATGACAATTCTTATGTTCAGTAAGTTCTGAATTTGATTTGAAAAAGTCAGTTATGACACTTCTCAAGATTTCTTCTGAGTGATGTCTGTTAGCTTGCTTTTTATTTTTTTATATGTGCTTCAATTTGTCTAATCTGTTGACCTTGTTTTCCAGAACAAAATAAGAGAGAAATTTTAAAAATGAGTTGCATTATTTCTATGGATGTAGTGTGAAATTGAGGGCTTTTAGTAGATAGTTGGGTATTATTTTTCTTTTATTACTGCTGTACATTTTTATATGAATTTAGTTTGGGGCTGTATTTGTATTTGTTGCTTGCTTAAAAGGTTCCCCATCCTTCTATCAATTTAATGTAAGTCTCTCTATAAAATGACGTATTTCTTGGTGTGTAAGGCTGTTTTGTCTGTTTGTTTCAGGAGGTTTTCTGTTCTAATCTGATATTCCCCAACGCACGTGTTGTTCAAGCATGTCCAGTTTCATGCTTTGTTAAAGGGAGATCTGGTTTTAAATCTTTTCATGCTCCTTGTCGCAAAGAGAGAAAGAAGAGTGGTATCCCTGATGAATCTTGTGTTGAAGAGTGTTCCAAAAGAGTGGATGAAAATAGCAAGGTACCTGTGTGTCCATGTCCTGGAACAAGCAGTAATGAAAGTGAAATCAAAGATGTGGAAAAGGATAGCAGTGTTTACAAATTCAGATACGAGGGTGTAAGAAAAAGCCGGAGAAGAAAATGTGAATCTACTGTCAGAGAAAAGACTGAAGAAATTCTTAATACCCATGTGCCTCCTTTGACATCGAAACGTAAGAGAAGGGATTCGTGCACAAGTCTTACTTTAGTTAAGAATGACATCAGTACTCAAACGAGAACAATTCAAAATATGAAGTACATAAAAGAGAAAAATGAGCAAGCATCATCTCGGGCAAAAAGCAATTCTCAAGTACTCCTGAGTAACTTACTCTCTGGTGAAAGCAGTGAGACTCTAATTGCAAAAAATATCAGTGATTTGGCAAATTTGCCTTCATTTCAGCCTGTTATTGTTCTTGATAAAATTTCTGATGAAAGATTGAGTAGGAGGACTGTTGTCCGCCGAGAAAGGAGTGTTTCTGTAGGAAGGTGCTCCTCAGTTCGTACGTCAACCAGGGAAAGAAAAAGTAGACGTGAACTTTTTCTAGAAAGAAAGACAATGACCAGAAAAAATATGAACTGTTTGTCTGTTCAATCAATTTGTATTAGTTCACAGAATGTAAGAAAACGTAGTAGTTCAAGACTGTCATGTACATTAAGGCGTTCTCCTGTGAAAACCAGAAGTCAAAGCAAAAATCAAATTCCTGAGACATCGGAGAGATGGATGCAACAGGTTCATAGAAAACGTCGTGAAATTTCTAGTAGTCCTAGTTTTGTCTCCACTCAGGAATCTCTGCCACATAAGAAAAAGCGGAGTAGTTGTAGGCAAATCTGTTCTGAAAGAACTTCTCCTGTCCGAACCAGAAGTCGAAGCAGGTTCAGGTCAGGAGAAATAAGAGAGGAATGTGAAAATCTGATTCCTCAGACACCAGAGAGATGGATGCAACAGGTTCATAGAAAACGTCGTGAAATTTCTAGTAGTCCTAGTTGTGTCTCCACTCAGGAATCTCTGCCACATAAGAAAAAGCGGAGTAGTTCTAGGCAAATCTGTTCTGAAAGAACTTCTCCTGTCCGAACCAGAAGTCAAAGCAGGTTCAAGTCTGGAGAAATAAGAGAGGAATGTGAAAATCTGATTCCTCAGACATCAGAGAGATGGATGCAACAGGTTCATAGAAAACGTCGTGAAATTTCTAGTAGTCCTAGTTGTGTCTCCAGTCATGAATCTCTGCCACATAAGAAAAAGCGGAGTAGTTGTAGGCAAATCTGTTCTGAAAGAACTTCTCCTGTCCGAACCAGAAGTCGAAGCAGGTTCAAGTCTGGAGAAATAAGAGAGGAATGTGAAAATCTGATTCCTCAGACATCAGAAAGATGGATGCAACAGGTTCGTAGAAAACATTGTGACATTTCGAGTAGTCCTAGTTTTGTCTCCAGTCATGAATCTCTGCCACATAAGAAAAAGCGGAGTAGTTCTAGGCAAATCCGTTCAGAGAGAAGTTCTCCTGTTGGAACAAGAAGTCGAAGCAGGTCCAAATCTGGTGAAATAAAAGAGGGACGCAAGGAAAAATCAGCAAGGAAAGAGACAAGTCATTGGAAGAATGAGAGTTCGTGTGTCTTTTCACCAACTAAAAGGAAAGGGTTCAGTTCAAAGAATTCATCTGACCCAAGAGAATCACCTGTGCTAACCAGAGGTCAAAGACAAAGTTGTAGTCTGCAAGGGTTTTCTGAGACGGAAAAAAATTCTTATTGTGAGGTGAAAGATGTGACTGATGACGTAAGAGTACATGCAGTGCAGGATCAATGTCAGTGTCTGAGTTCTCTTGAAAATCCTGTCTTCAAACAATCTGATGTTACAAGAGATAAGAATTCAGGTACACTAGATTATTATAATACTTGGGAAAAAGATTTGATTAATTTTGAAGCTTTTCCTTTGCTCTGTTCTTCTGATAATATTTCTTCAAGTGATGAAACAGATAATGAAATTACCCTGCCAGAGGAAAAGCTAATTTCTGCCCTTGGAAGTATACTTAACAGGGAATACACTTCAAGTGATGAAACAGATGAAGAGCTCTATATCACAGAAGAAGAAGTATTAAGAAATAACATACCTGATTATATAAGTTCGTTATGTGAAGCATCACATCCTAGTCACAATTTTCTTTCAACTCCTGAAGAAGCATCAGGGACAAATGAATCCAGTGATTCAACTTCAGGAAATATACAATCAAAGACATCTTCAGCTGCATTGAGATTTTCATCTTTGCCCTCATCAAGCGTCCAATTATCCACAACTTTAGGTCGTGAATTAAAAAAACAATCTTCTTGCCCTCCACCTTCGGAGTCGAGATTATCATTGTTTATTTTAGATGAAAATAGTGTATCTCTTCAGCTTCAATCTGTTTCAGATTCTGTATCTTGTTCTTTTCCTCAACAAATATCTAAAGAGTCCATAGATTTTGGGAATACATCAACAGAATTCTCCTCACAAATTAAACATGATAATGATTCTTGTATATCTCCTCCATTGTATCCAAGTTCACCATTACCTGAAATTACACCCAATAGGTCTCCAGATGGATTGTGTGACCCATCTGAGATTTCTCAGCTTCAATCTCTTTCAGAGTCAGTATCTTGTTCTGTTCCTCAACAGATACCTCAGCAGTCCATAGATTTTGTGAAAATGTCAATGGAATCATCAGCTCAATCTAATGATGGTATTGTTTCTTGTGACTTACCAATATCTCATTCTTTATTAAATCCAAGTACCTTTTTACATGACTTAACTCCTAACAGGTCTCCACCTCAGTCTTCTTCTATGTATGATCCTCTGGAACACTCTCATATTAAAATCCTCTCTACAAATGAGCCATCAGTTACATCTTATGGTTCATCTGACATAATTTCTAGCGAGTCACCTTCAATCCTCACCAAGATTCATTGTAGGTCTCGCACTTCAGAAGCATCTAAAGACACATGTTCACTAGATCATCACCGTTCCTCATGTGAATCCTCTCTTATTATTCACAGTTCTTCTGGTACTTTGACTAGAGAATCGTCTACAGCTCGTGCAAGGTTAAGGAGTAGATCAGGTTCTCCTGGTTCTTCGAAGCAATCATCAATTCGTTCAAGGTTACGAAGTAGATCAGGTTCTCCTGGTGCTTCTAAGCCATCAGCAATTCATCCAAGGTTACGAAGTCGATCTGGTTCTCCTGGAAATGCATTAGCCAGAAAATCACTTTCTGAATGTCATTCTGTCGAGTGGATACCTGACATTCCCTCTGAAACCAAACCACAAAGACATGTTCGTACTGTAATGGCAATACAGAAGGAGTGTAGGATTAAAGCTCTTGCACTCACGGCTCGAAAGTTTGTTCCTGTTTCTCGTGTGGCATCTAAACAACGTCAGATGATATTGCGACTTCAGGAGTTACGCCAAAGACAGGGCACATGAAGCTCATCATTTTATGAGGTACATCAACTGATATGTTACGAATAAGTTTTTAAAATATGTTAGGTTTGAAAGTTTAATTTTTTTATTTTTTTTGTGCAATGAATGTTATTCGGTAGTTCATCATCTCTTCAGTTATGCTATGGATGTTATAGTTGACGGTTCTCTTGCCATTCTGGTTATTGTTATTTTAAATATTGTACAGTGTATTAAATATAACATAATAGGCGAAGTAAGTGTTAAAAGTGAAAATGTAATTTATATAATTAGATTAAGAAATACAACAATTAGTTTTTAAGGTTTTTTATTGAAATGTATTAATAAAACAATTTTGTGGAGAAACACAGATAGGTACTTTAAATTATGAATGAATGATAAAAGTTATTGAGTCTCTTCGATTGGTTCTTCTTCCTCTTCCACAAACTCCACGTCGTCATCCACACCTGCTTCCTAGTAAATCAAAATAAGCAACATTAGTTATTTGTACTTTCAAAAACTTATTTACTAAATATTGTTACACAATTTGTGTAGTCTGGAAAATTTCAGAATATTCATGTGTTGCACATAAACCCTAATTTTTAAAACTACTTTGCATGTTTGCTCCCTCCTCCTCCTGGACTACCCTTTGTTATAGGACATGGAAGGATTGATCAAATAATTTATTATAAGATTTAATTGTAAACATTAAATGTTTTCACCTGTAATTTGATATNTTTATTATAAGATTTAATTGTAAACATTAAATGTTTTCACCTGTAATTTGATATAACTCAGGAATAGAATTATTATGTCAATTTAACTATCTCAAACTCCTCTCGTCCAGAAATTGTTACTCTGCATATTGGAAGTGAAATGCTAACCTTTGTGCTAAGTGATATTAGGTGTGTGTGTGTTTTTCTCTTCCTCCTCCAGATGAATATACTTCTTGAACTTGAAAATAATTATCTAGTCTCGAGGATTGGTCACACTGGTTAGGGGTTAAATATTAAACCTAACTTACAAATGTTAAGGATGTAATAATGTCCTTAATCTTTATAAGTTAGTTTTTTTGCCCCAGGGACTGACCACGAGTTAACACAAACCTTAACCATTAATACCCCCCCCCCTCCTCCTCCTCCTCTCCATAACACTAATGAAAGGAGGGATAAATTTTGATACCTTGTCTTTGTTGGATGTTTTTTGGACATAGGACACAATTTGCCATTTGCCCTTGAGTTATGTTATAACAGTCCCACTTGAAATCTCTTGCAATTGGGCTTGCATGCTATAAAAGAATGCATTTGCATTATTGAAGTAGAATTTTCTTTGAAATATATATTAATCCTTCACAACAATCGTAATATTTTACTTGTACTATTTTAACAGTGAGCTGTACTATCCTCTATACCTTCTGCACATTTTGTTTGATATTTCTAATAGTTATTTAGAACTTGCTTCCAAGGAGGGTCTGCAGTGATCTGACGATAGTAAAGCGATTTTTGGTTTACATTTCTGACATTAAACAGCGTGTGTTGGCATTAAAAGGCAATTTTTTTCGACTGAGTAAATCAACATTAAACGTAAGAATGTGTCAGAGGGAATATCGAACCACCCGTTGCTGACATCGTAGCCCAGGGGCGCAACCATGGGTATTGATTGAAGAATTATTTTGTTTAAAAAAATTGACCGTACCAAATCAAAACTACATGGAGCATAATTGTATGATCAAAATTGATTATAGACATGGGTCTATATGAAGGAAATGACTCGAGTAAACTCTAATCCTCTGAAATTTGTGACTAACCCAGGTTCCAGCCACAATTTCTCCGCTCTACCACGGTCACTAAATCTCGCAACGTCAACAGGAAGATCAGCGTACATTCAGATCCCATTCCGGAGACGTCCTCCTCAATCCTCTCGGGGGTCAACACTTCCTTCATGCGGACATGTTAGCATAACTTTTACGCATTGAGGTGACATCAAGAATGTTTCTCATTCAACCAAAAACATTTTTAGTACCCTTTGTCGCGGTTTTTCTCGGATAGGTACTCTTGTATAATTCATAGGCCGATTTACTATAAGAGTTTTTCATAATATTTATCTTTCCAAGCTGCTCTACTGCTAACTAAATACTTAATTCAATTATTAGTTCTTGTGCCATTAACATGAAAGTTTATGCTATATACACCGAAAATCCGATCAAAATTCATGATAAATCTATGAAGAAACTTAATTTAAGAGTTCCTAATTGCTCTATTCCTGAATAATGTATCTGAGAATATTTAAAAATAACACGTTACAAACATTTGGTGAGTTCTAATTTAATTTAATCAACCTCAGGGTCTGTTGCCTGAACTGAAGTCTCTTGTCTAGAGACTGATAGTGATTATTGTACAGTAACTTTCAGGTATTATTAAAAATAACTTACTAAAGTGCCATATAAAAGATTAAATTAACAGATCAATTATGTACTGATGAGGTTTTTTTATTCCGATCTCGATTCCAAATTCGTTTTCAATTCCTGGAAGCTCAATTGTTTCAGAATAAAACTCATTAGCAAATTGACAAATGTGGCGAGTGAATAAACTTGGTCACGAATTGGCAGAAGGAAGCCTTAATGAAGAAAGGGATGAAAATTCATGTATGTCTAGCGTGCTATACAACAGTCGATGCGTATTATTCATTAGAAGAAATGCGTCTTTTAAGAATGAATAAATAATAAATAAATAAATTTATTGTCAAAAAACAGTACAAACTGCGTATGACCACGTGGAGGGGAAAAAAACTAATTTACTCTCCGGAAGCAAGCAAGGGACCATCCCATCAATTCCGATCAAGGGCCCTAAGGCAGAGGCGGATTCAAAAAATTCAGCAAAAATTCCTAGATAAGATAAAAAGTTAGCTGCGAGTTATAATACTAATAGAATGTCAATATGTTTGTAATTTTAAGCAAAAAATTACATGTAAGTTATTATCGAACTAAAGATTATTCTGAGTATTTGGCTCCTTTGTTACGGCTGATAGTCACATAGTCCACAATACGATTAGAAAGATGTGATTTACAGAAAAATCGATTATGAAATCTGCCGTTATTTATTATTTTTTCTATAAGTTGCTATTTTTCTAGAAAGCGATTTCATACAAGGGCGTATCCAGCTCAAAACGTAAGGTGGGGAAGATTTCTGAATTCAACCTATATCAAAGAGAATTGAATGCCATACCTTAATAAACGCAGTAAAAAGACTATTTAAAAGAATCAATTTTTAAAGAATAGTTTATGAAGATTAGTTGCAAATTTTTCAACTACTTCGTTTACTAAATGCCCCATATGGAAATTTGTGTATCTTCTCCAACTCTTAAGGTGGGGCAACTGCCCCATCTTGCCCCAGCCTATATACGCCCTTGATTTCATATCAAGGAAATCTTTTCACTCGATATATTTAAATTGTTTTTTATGTTCATCGTCTGGCCTTTTCGATCGCATGTTGTGATAAAACTTCGGATCTTTAGGTTTTTACCCATTTTTTCATGTATACCCTATCGAACCCATCACTGAAGTCATGTTCAAATTCCTAGAAATTTTGCGGCTTCGGCGTCCATTTTTCTTGGTGCACTAAGCAGTTGCTTACTTTGTTTAAGCCGAGAAAGCAGAGGCGTAAGTACGGGGTGCATAAGGAAATTTTTGCATTTATTTAGTAAACCAGTAAAATACTTTTTACGATATGTCCGCAGAAAGTTGGCTTCTCTGTCCAGTTTCGAGGGAAAAAATTAATTTTAAACCCATGATAATTATACTTGATTAAAAAAAGACGTCGCGCTGTTGTTGTGAACTGATTTAGTGACACGGATAATGCGATCTAGCCAAGAAAACCAAGATACGCTTTTACCATATATGTCTGGACACCACTCGCCCGTATTTTTAGATATGAAAGTCGGTTTTCCCACTCTTGGCATTATTGTGTGCATGTTTTAACTTTTTATATATTATGTACGTATTTCAAGAAAGGAAACCCTTAAAGAGAAAAAAGAGTTGACATTGAAGGTTATTATGCACTATATTTTTAATACTAATTCTGTTCATGACGTGTGAACACTTGGATAACATTGAAATGCAACACGAACACATTTTCTAATGATGGATTTTTCTGTTTTCATTGCACTTTTTATTATCTAGAAATTTGTTTTTGAAATCTCCATAGGCACGGTGATAAAAGCATACACTACATGAAAAAAAAGGACATCTAACTTGCGCATGTCTCATATGCGGGTTGAAATGTCCTACTTCACTCCCTAGTGCCGTACACTATTTTATTTTTTAAGCTATAACACATCCTAAAATCATAAGCTGTGGTTAACTGAAACGAATTTCTACAGTAAATTGACGTGAAGCTTTTGTGGATTTAGATATCTTTGAAACACTGAGTTGCCTTTAATATTTGACTCGATCCCGCGAAAAGAGGACATGCTATGCTATTACGAGAAATTAATTACACCGAACAAATACACGTTGATCTAAAATAATTTAAAAGAAAGTCTTGAGTATAGTTAAAATATATTAGCCATCTTATTATTTTAACTACCTGGTATTGTTGGTATTCCGAGACAAGATCGTTCATGTTGGATTCCGCCTCAGTGAATTCCATTTCGTCCATGCCTTCACCGGTATACCAGTGGAGAAACGCTTTTCTGCGGAACATGGCAGTGAATTGCTCGGAGATGCGTTTGAAAATTTCTTGAATCGCTGTTGTGTTTCCTATGAATGTCGCTGACATTCGTAGTCCACGTGGTGGTATATCGCAAACTGCCACTTTCACGTTGTTTGGAATCCACTCCACGAAGTAACTAAAAGAGAGAGAACATAATATTGAAGTTTATTCAATGAACATTGAACATATGAGAATCGCATTGGCAATATTCAAAGATTGTAAGCCGAGCATTTCGAACGAGGTAAAAGAAGATAACAATGCTTTCTTTTTCGCAACTCGTATAAAAGTAAATGAGTTATTGAAACATTACGTGCACGTCTGACAACGTTGTCAGAAATTCCATTCGGATGAATTTTCGGAAGTAATCCAGAAATGTTATTAATTATAGTACATATATTAAATTCGTATATAAAGAGATAATTTATTTTCTTTTTCTCCTTAAATTGCGAGTTGTATTTATTAATTTTTCTCGCGATAATGTGGAAACACATTATCTTGGGGCGTTTTTCGGGTATTTTTAATTATTTTTTTTTGCCTTCGTACCGTTTCATCCCCTCGTGAAACTTTTCCCGTTTCACCGAAATACCGTCTTGGTTCGCCTACCTGATTTTACCGCCCCTTTTGAGCTGCGGAAGCCCAGGAAAATCCTCAGCTCTCGCAAGCACTGGTACGAGTTGCAAGACATTAGCTGTAACATGGGCCTATCCACCTGTCTCTAAGCTACTGCTCGAAGACTAAAGTGACTTTACATATTTTAATATTTGTTAAGGATTTTTGTTACTGTTACTCTGTTGAAATGTACTTCACATTTAACGTAAAATGAGTCCATATATATATGGACTCATTTTACATTATTATCACGTGTGTGTGTGATAATAATACATACATTCGAAATTAAATGGTTACATAATTTAAATTAATACAAGAGACTTGTCCGAATTTCGTAGAATGTGATCCAGCGTTTGCTACACTGACCTGTTATTTAATTTGTAATTCATTTGAAAATTGTAGTTGTGATTAAATATTTACTTTTTGAAGAGGTCTCAATAACAACTATGGCACGCAAAGGGTAAACAATCAGGGTTTTTCTTCTTCAAAATCAGATGTTCTTGGAGCGTTCCTCTGTTCTTGCATCTAAATTCAGATAGTACTTGCATTGACGTTTTCTTCAGGTGTGTTCATTTATTCATATTGCTCTTTTTGCATTGCATGTTAGAATCGTGCCCCCTCTACTCTCCCGACATTTCCGACCTGACGTGATAAAAGGAAAAGTTTACCTTACAAAAAAATTGCTCGGCTTCTACTTGCCTTTCTTTTTTCTTTTTTTTTTACATGAGAGGGATTGCGAATCTCCAGGTTTCAGGAGAGCAGAGGTCGCATGGGGAAGGCAAACTAAGGCAGCTTTCCGGTCTGAGGATAAAAGGGTAATAATTTCATCAGGAGATGAAACGAGGAAGTACTTCACGTAAAAAAATTGGAGGGATGATAGAACATATTAATATGATTAAAAAATCATTAAAATACTCATGTCCGGAAATGTCTTCTGAACGAGATAAAATGTCACCAAAACAGCAAGAACACAAGACAAAAAAGTGTGTAAAGATTAGGGGAATAGGTGTTCGAAGTTAAACAACAACAAATTACAACATGTTAAAAGTTTTGCCCATTAACAGAGATGCAGGCTTTGGCCCGACATCACATACTCGTATATTGGCGAATATGTTCTACTTGGAGTCTTGTGAATCCTCGCGACGTCATTGCGGAGTCTGTATCACTGTTAATTGGCAGAACTATGAACATCTGGTGTAATTGTTGTAGAACTTTTAACGCCCATGTCACTTCAATACCCCTAATAAAGTTTACGTGCCGTTTTTTTTCTATCAGTGTGCCTTTCATCCCTCCATTTCTTTTTCACGGAGTTATGGGACATTCTGTATATTGACCGTGTGAGGACCGCCTTATTAAATAAGGACGTCATGGGATGCGCACCTGGAATTCTTATTTTGAACGTTTAGCATTTGTTCGTCGACTTCCTTCATGGACATCATCCCTCGGAAAATCGCTGCCACAGTGAGGTACCGACCATGTCTTGGATCGCACGCCGCCATCATGTTTTTAGCGTCAAACATCTGGAACAAAAGAATGACAATGAAGGTTACAGCCAAAATTTATAATTTTGCAATTTTTCTCATTGATTTCATTCTGAGATACAAGAACTAGTTTTTGTTGTAATTTTTTTCATGAAACAAAAATTCCGATATGAAACTCATAAAATATAAATTACTTTTTTTAATTCCAGATTAATATTCTAAAGTTGCTTTGAATGATGTTACTGAAGGTTGTCTGTTTGGATAATGAAGTCCTGGATTCTTTTCAAGATCGAATAATATCTCGATTAAATCATTGTTCTTAAATTATCACATGTAGAGTCCTGTAAGCTTAACGCATTCGGCGAGATCCTGGCACTTACCTGTTGTGTGAGTTCCGGCACTGTAAGTGCGCGATACTGTTGACTTCCTCGGGCCGTCAGGGGCGCGAAGCCTGGCATGAAGAAATGTAAGCGCGGGAACGGTACCATATTGACGGCGAGCTTACGCAGATCAGCGTTCAACTGTCCGGGAAAGCGCAGGCAGGTCGTCACCCCTGACATGGTCACCTGCAATGAACATACGCGTGTTTAGAGTTATTGTTTTTTCGCTACCGCTTTATCTAGGTAAAAAATGGGAAATCCCCTTATAGCAGTGAAGCAATGTCCACCAATTACTCTTCATACTCCATAGAATGTTCAACTTTTCTTTACTCATTTCTTTAAACTATTTAGTCTGAAGTATCGAGTGACTGGCGAACATGTGAGCGGCCAGAGTCTGATAACAAACGTTTCCAGGTGTTTATTCATATTTATGCCTAAATTCGTCCGCTTAGCATAAAAGGACATTTCACTAGCAGCTTTAAGAAAAATAACTTCTGAAACACGCCATAGAACTTTTTTGTCAACAGTTTTCTAACTAGTTGCATCGGATAGCTTACAAACATCGGAATGTTGTTTATCACGTTCTAAGAAACAGTTTAATATCGTTTCAAAACATCTTTCGTCAATTGTATCTTGGCTATCCGGGAATAACTGCGGCGAGGTATGGAATATTCCGCGTCGAGATTTGGAATTCCTGGATAGTTAAAATACACGTGACTCCGGTCGCGGAAGCCTATGTTCTCATCTTTAATCAGCGAATACATTTTAACTATTTTAAGAATTTTCTGAATTAAAAGTGGATCGTTTTAAGAAGATTAAGGTAATGTCTTACTTAGAGTAATGTTTTCAATTCTTCTAATATTGTTCAATAAATTTTTCAACTCTTTCATTTCAAATTTTGTTAACATTTGAAACATATTCATGGAAACTTCATTGACCAAAATCAACGTATTCCTAACATTATGGAAGCAATGATTTTACTGGAAGTTTTCAATCGCTCTAGTAAAAATAGCCATCCTTACGGTGGATTTGAAGTAAAACCTAGTGATATCGTTAGATTCTATTGGAAGAAAAATATCAGAAGTATTCCTGAATGACATGAAAATGATGACTGTTTATTAAGTAGTTACTAGTAAGATTATTCGACTTCCTTAAATTAGAAGATTGAATAGGTAAAATTGTCACTCACCGACACGAGGTGGTTGAGGTCTCCATATGTGGGCGAAGTAAGTTTGAGCGTCCGGAAACAGATATCGTACAGCGCTTCGTTGTCAATGCAGAACGTCTCATCCGTGTTCTCCACGAGCTGATGCACCGACAGCGTGGCATTGTACGGTTCAACAACAGTGTCTGATACCTGGAAAACGTCAGAGGTTTGCAGTTCAAGTTGTATTATTATTAAGATTTCTTTTTCATGTTTAAATCCAATATAGAACAGACGGTTTTATTTTAATTGTCATAAAAATTATGGCGTAACTGCAATAAACTGCATTGGTGAACTAAAAGTTATTTAATCCACTTTTTTTTAATTGACAATTTTTTGGTTATTCTCATATTCAGCAAAAAGTATGAAATAGGAATATTCATTATATTACAATAAAACTTGTCATTTTATGTTTCATGCTACAGATAAGTTAATTAATATCTTGACAAAATGATAAATTTATTAACTCTGTCATTCCTCCTTGTGCAAAATTTGGATCTACTCCTACCGGCCAAAAGAATCAACATTTCTTTCTACTTTTGAATATTGTGACTCCTGGATGATAACTTCTTTTACACTAGTTCTACGGTGATAAGAGCAGTATAATAACCTGAAAATTATTTCCACTAAAAATACTATTAGTACATTACTTGTCAAATGATGATAAAAAACTTTATATTTAAAACCAAAACATTGTTAATAACCCCAAAAGGTACAATAATGTATCTAAGCCCAAAACAATAAAATATCAGTATGTTCAATAATCAATTATGACATTAAATGTCACAAATAATGAAAGGGAAGAAGTTATCATTAAAATGGTATGATATTCAATATTATTATTTTATAACTCATTTTTAAGACCATGCTTAATGAAGGCGCTCACTCCATGCAATCAAGATCTAAAAAAAAATGCACTGCTATTAATTTCACTATTATGCCTGATATAGTAACTGAGAATTTAGTGATTTGTAACTCAACTAGTTATCCTCCTTTTGTTCATTATTCATATCCCGTTTAGTCCCATGTAAAATTTGCGTCGATGGACAAATCGCATTACTCCCGTTTCGCGTGTCACCACAATATTCTTTCATTATCCAAACTTCATACGATTCGTCTTTCTTAACTTTCGTATCTGCCTATTCTACCGCGCCTTGATTCCGGAAATCTTCAGTACAACGCACGGGCGAGAAAAAAGGAGTTGGAACAATTGCCTAGCGCAGTATCCCATTTACTTGACACTATACTATTAACTGATAGATACAAATTAAATTATATATTTCAATATAATTAAAAAAGTGTGATAAACATTTAGAATAAAATAAACAATTTTACTTATCAGTGATTTGACTAGCATGGAGCGCCAGTACCACCTTAATTAGCGAGTGTCGTGAAATACCCGAACCGAAAATATCTATCAGAAATTACTATGGTTATAACATAAATAGCTACGAGGGACTATGTCCCTTGTCCCTTCTGCGATGGCATCGCACCTTGGGTGAAGGCACGACGCTAAAGGTGTTCATGATGCGATCCGGGTATTCCTCACGTATCTTGGAGATGAGCAGGGTCCCCATGCCGGAACCAGTACCACCGCCCAGAGAATGAGCCAACTGGAAACCCTGGAATAGAGAATACGTCTCAGTAAAGTCATCGAAAAGGATCGGAAAACTTGGGTGACACAAAATATTTAGAAAAAACAGGGGTTATTGAATAAATATTAATATTTTTCGTATAAAAATAGATTAAGCATTGAATATTTCGTATTTAATGCTTGTAAAAACTTTGAGATAGAAGGCTTACAAGATTAAAATAGAATAAAATTATTGTTATTTCCGCAATATACAAACCTCGTACATTAATTTCAGTAAACCATGTAAATCAATCTTTTCTGAGCAATTGATGCTTGTGCAACACGAAGTTGTGTAAAAAATGTAATATCAGAAACAGAGCAATTGATGCTTGTGCAACACGAAGTTGTGTAAAAAATGTAATATCAGAAACAGAGCAATTGATGCTTGTGCAACACGAAGTTGTGTAAAAAATGTAATATCAGAAACAGAGCAATTGATGCTTGTGCAACACGAAGTTGTGTAAAAAATGTAATATCAGAAACAGAGCAATTGATGCTTGTGCAACACGAAGTTGTGTAAAAAATGTAATATCAGAAACAGAGCAATTGATGCTTGTGCAACACGAAGTTGTGTAAAAAATGTAATATCAGAAACAGAGCAATTGATGCTTGTGCAACACGAAGTTGTGTAAAAAATGTAATATCAGAAACAAAGCAATTGATGCTTGTGCAACACGAAGTTGTGTAAAAAATGTAATATCAGAAACAGAGCAATTGATGCTTGTGCAACACGAAGTTGTGTAAAAAATGTAATATCAGAAACAAAGCAATTGATGCTTGTGCAACACGAAGTTGTGTAAAAAATGTAATATCAGAAACAAACAAGTACTGTCGATAATACAATAATACTTCTTGTTTTTTCAGAAATATCAGTTACCTCTGTAGATAAATCTGTAATGGGATTATAAATTAATTAATTATCAAAAAGCAGTAAGAACTACATATGACCACGTGGAGGACAATAAACTAATTTACTACGCCAATATACATTTTTAGACCAGTTAAGATGGAATAAATATTTATACTGGAATAATAAATATATTGGAATACTAAATATTGTGCATTGACTTGTGAAAGAAACAACAACGAACAAACACTTTCTTTTCGTACTTAACCAATTTCCAACAGCTTGATTTTCAACAAAACATCTTTAACATATTTTTAGGGTATTGATATACTTTATGGCTGCTTCGTGGGGGTTTATTTTGTTTCAGATATTTAGAGATAAATAACTAAAACGAGTAAAAAATATGTATTGTCTCTGACCTATTCTCGCTTCCTGCAATAAAATATTTATATCGCGAATCTATTTTCTATATGAACTGAATTTATTACAATGGAACTCGTATTGGGTTGGAATCATATCTGCAGTCCTAAAATTACAAAAGAAGCAAAGCATTAAATGGATGCGGTGGCATATTGCGTTTTACATCGATCACATCAACGCAGTTTCTTAACGGTTGATCAGCATTGTAAGCATTGTTCCCTCAATTTCACTCACCGAACGCAATAGTTATGTTTTAATTGAAATCAATAGTAACTCTTCTTATCAATGTTGTATTGACTGGTGTCTACCATAGAGTGCAAAACACGCTATTACCTGAGTAAAATTTTAATAATAATTTATTTATATTGTAAGAAATAATTAGTTTCGGTATTTATATATCTATTTATAGGAATCTTATATTTCTGGAGTCCTAACTACTACGAAAATGAAGGGCCTCTTGTAATGTGACGCGCGGAGCCTCGAAAACATGTTTCAACAATTTAGAAAGGGAGGTCTGGTGCGCTTGAAAATAATAGTAGAAGGGGGAGAAACGAAGGAAGCAACCTTTGTTCGAAGCACGCATCCAGACGCTGCTGAAGTTTGTAATAAACAATTAGTTCGTAAACCCTTGTGAGAAATATAAGGACCTTAATCTCATAAGCCTGGGCTCGTAAATTTCTACGCGAAAATAACTGGGCTCGTATAAGGGGACGCGTAGAAATATGAAAACACGTTCTAACAATTTTGAAAGGAGGATCTGGTACGTTTCTGGTATGGATCTTGTAAGGGAAGGGGGAAACAGCCTTCGTTCGGAGCGAGCGTCCAGACGCTGTTGGAAGTCGGAATAAACAATCAGTTTCGGTATTTCAGAAATCCTCGTGAGAAATATAATGAAGCTTAGTTACGTGGGTTCAAGGGGACACGAGAATAAAGGTTTCTTGTGATGCGACTCTTTTGCATGAGAGAGACACTTTCAGGTAGTTTTGGGGATGAAGGTCTAGATTTTAAACCTCAACAAAACAGAAGAAAGGGGAAGGGGTTACGACCACCCATCTGAGCGAGCGCCCACACAATGATGAAGGAATGTTAACAGCATATAGCAGATGTGGAAATTTAAGAGAGCTGGCTGCGGCGGTTAAGAAATAAATACCATCAGGCGAAATGAATGGACCTTTGTGAGAAGCGGATAATAAACTAGATGACAACTTGAGAAAAATACCATACCACGATACACGACATCTTGTAATGAGTAAACGAACTGTGATTGGTTAGTAAAGTAGACTACGTCACAGAAATTGTAACTTTTCGGAGGAAGTCATGTGAACTACTAGTTGTAGAGGATTGGTTGAAAAGAAGGAATAACGTAGGCGATGGGGGAGATAAGCTAGCTGAGCTCGGAAGGATAAGTGGGGAGTGTTGATATTTAATAGTATAACTTAGGCGCTTCGGGAGATACTGAGAGATGCACTGTCAGAGAGGCATCGACCTCCATCCTTCGAGAGAGTTTTTGAGACTTTAACTTACATTAGTTAAGAGATTTTTCAACATTGTTATTTAGAGGCGCCTGAATATTCTGACCGTACTGAGATTTTCGAGTTCATCACGAGGGCAAAAAGTGCACTCAATTTTTCATCAAGTATCGTGAGATGGCTTAAATCGACGTCCGACTTTCGATGGAGTTTACGAGCTGGCTGGGCCGCCGTGACCATTCAAGGACTGCACGGGGGAACCTCTGGCACGTAAAAAGTCACGCCGCGGAGACGAGGCGGAGTCTGCGCTACCGCGCCTTACGTGACGGCTGGTGCTGAAACACCTACCTGGTAAGGTAATTACTTTGAAGGGCCCATAACGGCACCTCATTCCACTAAATATGTGTGATCAGGAGTTCATTCGGTGTTAAAGGCGTGGCCAAGACTCTTGACTTAGTAGTGTCATTGATTGTTACGAGGTTTCATTTCAAGATGGACTTTTATAATGAACTATTATGACATCAAATGAACCATACACTCAAAAACATATTCAAACTGACCAATTCCGTTGATAAAATTGTAAAGTTATCACTATAATTTGACATGTTTAACTTTGTAGTATTTGTTGCATGCCTTTTTGGAGGAGTGTTAAATTGGGATTTAGTAAGCAGAATCACTGTATTCATGTATTTTTGTAATAGTAATTAAGCCAATATTTTATGAAAGCTGTGTTTCCTTTGAGAAGGATTAATGTGTATTTTATGAAAAATACCGGCCGAACCCAATCCCCTCTTTGCTATTTGTAGCCAGAGGATATCTCGTCCCTGAGATGAAACATGCCGAATAGGCAAGGTAAGTGACCCTCATTCGTATTTGCTTAATATCCTCCAGTAAAATTTCTTACAGTATATTAGTGAGATTAGAATGCTGACAAATAAAAGAGAGCAGAGAAGATGAATATACTAAAGAATATAAATAAATACATAAATCGAACAAACATTTAAAAACAACACTATCGTCGCTGTCAGAGTCACTTCGGTCTCGTTGGTGTCAGAGTACGCACTCTGATATAATTTACGGGGCCATCATTTTTCTTGATCGTCAAGTTAGTGGATTTTGCCAGCTTATATTTATTTCAAAATGCCCGCATTTCATTCATATCTTTCTCTGTTTCTCTTATTTCAAAAGGACTATTGTAAACGTTTCTTAGAACTGGCATTAGAAAAGCTACAATCATTTGTATCACAGGCGCCGACTCCAAAACAATATTGCGAAGGTTTAAGGTTTCAACGTTTGCAAGGTTCATGTAAACTTTTTTTTCCCTCTCCCACTCGTCCTGTGTCCATAACTTACCACTAATTCCGTCTACTAATTGTCCAGTTACCAATTTTTAAAATCATTTTATTCAAATATTCTGTCTTCATTATTATATGACCAAAATATAATTTATTTCAAGGTTCATATTTTTACTAATGTAATATCCCATTTAAAAATTTTCATGTCGCAAACAAATTGTCTCCTTCTGGTTTTGACGTCAGCGATGTTAACATTACTTCATTCACATTTGTCAGATTTTGAGGTCAGTTTGCACTCTGTGAAGAGCTGCATCAATCCAGGGTGCTTCTAGTTTATATTCACTTATTTAAGTCCAGATTTCTAACGAAGAACTGATCAAGGGAAAGAATCGTAACTCTTTCCAATCCCCTTCGACCCAGTGTGTTCCAATTGTTTTGTATTAATTGCAGTTTACAAAATAGACGTACCAAACAGACATTTGAGGGGATGGGAACCCCTCCAATCCTTATGATGTCGGCGCCAGAGATTTGTATCTTACTGACTCGCATGAGGTTTCTCATGCACTTATACTTGTTCCGAGGTCCCATCATGCTCTCGCCATTGACGGGACATCAAAACGCGCCTACCATAAGCTCTGACGGAATTTATTATCAAACCCTAGCAGATCACTTTTTCAATCATGAACAATTCACAATTCTGTATCACGTTTGTTATTACTATCGAAGCTATATTACTTTCGAATTAATGTCTCTTTCGCAAATTTTACAATTTTATGGAGCTCTCGTAACCATCTGCTTTAGCTGGCAGTCATAGTTTGTACTACAGCCCGCATTCATCCACACGCAAACTCGGTCGGTCGCTTTTCCCGTTTTCCTAATGGCAGCGCCAGTAAAAGAGATATACTTCAGTAATCTGGATGCACCATAGCAGACTAAAACACTTCTCTTCTCAAACTTATAAAGTTTTAGTATCTACAATAGTAAATGGTTAAACCTTTTTTAGTAACCCTTGTATTTTAACTATATAATCAAGCGTGATTGGAATTTGGGGTTGTATACTTTTCACTGTGTGAATGCTTCCATATTTTCGTTGATTGTTCGTGATCTAAAATTGGGATTGATGTGAGGGAGCTTGTCCTCAGAACTAGTTAGCCACAGCTAAAGCAGTCGCCACAAACGATGACATGTGGCTTAGAGTGCGCAGTAACCCTAAGAGAAAAACGTGACAGTGTAGAGGGATGAGCGTTATATATCTACTGGGTGCTACACTGAGCCAACGGTTGAGTAATTTCTGAGATATTTTGCATCCCATGGTGATATAATGATCAACAGTTATTGTTTGAAGATGCTTTCACATTTTCAAAACAAAGCGGAAAAGATATGTTTTGTGTAAAAGTCAGGAACTTAGTGTTCCGAGTGAACTACTATTTCAAATTTGAGGAGCTGACAACTGAGGCGTCGTGAGATTTGTTGCTAGAGATAACGATACAAAAGTATGTGTCTTCGACTGCGCGGCTAGACGCGGCATTAACGTCGGCGGCGAAAATAGTTGAATAGCATCTGGAAGCGAATGCCGACTCACCTGAAGACAGTCGCAGTTCTCCGCTTCGCGACGTAACACGTCGAGCACAGAATCCACCAGTTCCGCACCCTCCGTGTAGTGGCCCTTGGCCCAGTTATTGCCCGCGCCAGACTGTCCGAACACGAAGTTGTCGGGGCGGAAGAGTTGTCCAAATGGGCCGGACCTTACGGAGTCCATGGTTCCCGGCTCCAGGTCCACCAAGATGGCTCTGGGCACGTATTTACCACCTGAAGCCAAGAAAAACAAGTAAGACAAAGTTCGCGACAATACAAGAATAACATTCAGTTCATGAAGCTAAATGTATGTTTCTTTTAAGTTTCATTATTTGGCAACTATGTAAAAGAAAGACAAGTTATAGCCCTTTTGTCCTCTTAGATTCACACTGGCGATGGATGTATGATAAAATTAGTTACACCGATTATTCGAATTAGTTTAAATAAATTAAAAACGAATGAGTACGGCTTAGCCAACTTTCCGATCAAGAAGTTGTCATTAAAACAAGTAATTCATTTCACGGGGAAGGAATCATCTTAATCATTCTATTCCTCAATACTTGTGGAAATCGGAGCGGCATTTTGAAAAAAAAGAAAGAAAAGAAAAAGGGTTCAAACAAAACATTTGTTCTTTTCTAGAGTAAAATTTTGACGGTGAACAATTTTTATCGATGTTTTATTGAACGATATTATCATCTTTCCCATTTCATTTCATCATGCGATATTTTGAAGTCTAATATTTTAGAATCGTCTTCGAACTTCAAGAAAATTACTTATTTCCACTTTTTGCAAAAACAAAGTGGTATGAATTGGCTTACGATGTGTAAATGTTGACTTCATCAGCTGATCAAGAAATAGAGCTCTATTTCAAAACACATCAATGACGTCTCTTGAATTGAATCTAACAGTTCTCCAGTTACGTGGTAAACCAGGTCGCTCATACTCATACAACTCCCGCTATCATCCTAAAACGTATCAAATAGATTTTTGAGGATGAAAGTTAATATTTCTTAACGATTCCAATACTTCTGTACTGAAGTATAATCGGGAAGTAAAACGAGGGGAACAACACATAGCTGATACTTTCTCATGTTCGTCTCGGCGTTGGATTTTAGTTTGAAATATTATATTTCTCCTCTTATGAAGCAAATTAAAAAATATACTCCATATTCTACACTGATTATAGGTTAACAAAGAGTTTTTTTACAATGAAACTATTAAAATTATTACATATATTAATTATTACATATATTATTATAATATATTATACGTAAATAAAAACTCAGATGATTATTATTCAATTATAATTAAATTGTTAGTACATCTCACAGAATTCGCTAGCGTGTTTTCACAAATCTGGTAGGGAATCGAAATTCTAAAAAATAGCATTTGTGTATATTAGAAAGATAATTTAAGTGTACTTAATGAAAAAAAAAACGCATGAGGAAGTGTGTTATGTACACATGCCGATCGATGTGGGAGTTAGGAAAGAAGGTGAAGAAGGGTTCGTGAAATAATTACACATGAACACGTTATATTCGTATTCAACAAATGTTAGGATGGAAAAAGGAAAATGATAATAATGTACTAAACGATAAATTATAAAAATGCACTAAAAAACAAAAAATATCACAAAAGCGGAAATAAATAAAAAATGCAATGTTGTAATACAAAACAATAATAACGTAGTTATTGTTGACCTACGAAATTTTGTTGAATACTAAAATATCAACGCTTGGAGAGTGGGTGAGGTCTGGATTCTCAGTGCAATTGGAAGGATACGATAATCAAAAATTTACTTCCTAAAAAGACTTCATCGAATGAAGAGAATGTTCAGAAAAATAAGAGGTGTCAGGGCGTGAAATAAGTCTGTTCTAAATATTCGTCTCCAAGTGGTTATTTGTGTAGTTCTAAACAGATAGAACATAATTCTGATCTTACCTCTAATCAGTGGAAAAATTGACTACCGAGATCGTTCGATTCATCTATAAAGCGTGCGATACTTTCAATATTATTAAATAATTATTGCATTTCATATTCACTCTTTCGAGATTTATGAATCATGTCACTCTCTTTTACTATCCCCCCTTTCACTTCAATGACTGCAAATTGTACTTCAAAATACTTTTTAAACAGTGTGTCATCTATAAGTAATATTCAGAATTTTTTTCATGAATAAGCTGTTTATACATCACAATTATTTTATCACAATTTAATAGCTCTTCTTCCCGTACTCTTCCTCACGAAATACTGTTTGCATTATCGAATTATTAAACAATTTACGGTATGTGAATTGTAGAGGTCTGAAAAAAATCCTCTCCTCTTTTCCTCTCGCTCTCCCCGCCAACGCTCTAATTGGTCGTGTTATGCATCGACAGTCTCATTTTATTGCAGAGCTCTCTTAATGAGAACGATGCACAAGTGGACGTAGGCACTGGAACGAGAGGGAGTCGCGTTAAGTTTCTCGAATAAAAATTGCATGCGAGATGGGATTGTGGATAGTCTTGAAATTGATTGAAGCGAGGAAGTTGACGAAATGCACTCTATATGATGATTTTTCTTCTTTGAATATCATTATTGTCTAATTTTTCCTCCCTTTTATGAAGATGTTTGAGATTTGATATGTAACTTGATATCCTAAAAAATTAACAATTCTGATGAGAATAGGGAAGGAAGTAACACATTGATGTTTTATTTAAACGCACATTACAGTTTTACTCCACTAAAAATCGTTAGTTTACTACTATTTTTTTCTGATTTTTTTTCTTCAATTTGCAATATAATTCTTCTCGATTTTAAACAAATTAGATTCACAGAATGATTCATTTTAATCCTATCTATTTTTGATGAGGATGAACGCAATAGGATGTGAATCACGTTATCTCGGGGTTCACCTAGTTTTTCACCACTCGGAGCAAAGATAATACTTCAGTTTTTTTCAGAGGGAGAAAGTTCAAACTGTCCCCAAACAGGCCTGGACATTCACCGCTATTAGTACAGAAATTGTACCCTACAATTTCGTGGACTTCGGTCGAAGGAGATGGAGAAGTGGATAGTATTACGTCCGGAGGATGGGAAAGATTACCCTAGGGAGAGTTCTGATAATCATTTTATAGTATGCTAAGTCTGGACGTCAAGCATTAGGAAAAATCTTACATACCTTACTGAGATACTTACTCCGATCGCAGCAGCACAGAGCAATACGTTTTGCGAATTTGAACATAAATAACCTCGGTGCACGAGCTTTATTGTAAACACAAAATTATGAACTCAGCTGAGTGAGATTAATCGCCTACATAAATGTAAATATCGGCAAAAATAAAAAGCATTTTATATCACAAGTTGTAATAAAACTATAACTGTGCACTGATTCTTCTATCTTATTAACTTAAAGTAAAAATTTTGATAGGACTATTCGAATTCATGTTCGTGGACTCCCATCGTAAAATTAATCTAATTAGCACATTTCCCCACAGTTTTTCCGCAGGTTGGATAAAATCATATTTCGGACCGGATGTGGTCTCTGCGCTTTATATTACCCCATTCTCAAAATTTAATTAACCCATTTGCTCATTATTAAGTTATTTAGAAAGACAATCGGTAATACGCCAAATATATTGCTATTTCAATTTGTTTTTATTCATGATCATTAGAAAAATATGGTTCTTTTTGTGTAGTTTAATTATTATTTGATTAAAATTTTTGATCATGATTAATTTATTTAAATTAATTATTTGAAACATACTATGCTCGATCTCAGAATGACAGTACATTTACGTTATTATAAACATACATCATGTAACATTATACCAAACCATGCTTTGAATAATCGATGGTGCTTGACTTTGTGTAAGGGAAATGTATGGTCGTCGAAATGTATTGTGTCAATTCAGTATTTAAGATATTTTCTCCATATGTATAGTCTCCTTGTTATGCAAAACAACCCTAATAATATTTACACTCCTCGGGCATTTTAATGAATACTTTTATTAAAAGTATCGTTTTTCAAATAGTACGTTTTTCAACGTACCTCTTCCCATCTCCTTCTCTGGAGATGAAGCAATTTGGTTATGTCACGTGAAACGAATAAATTATTATTTTATTCAATATTACATACCTTTTCTGTGGTTTAAGTCAATAGTTTTCATAACTCATAGATAATGGAACACTTGTAATGTAGGTACTTTTCCCCATGATAACATGGAGTAGATCATGAAAAATGTTGGCGAACGTGACACACAGTGAAAAATCTATGACATGATCTACCAACAATTCGCAATGCATATCATTCTTACCTTTTATTGTTAAGAATGTTTAGTTGTTTACAGTATTATTAATATTATTATCAACATCTCCCTTAATTCATGAAGTAGGGTTTTATTATTGTAGGATTTGTCACAAACTATAGTTTGGTGACAAATATTTCTATACAGCAATTTGTTTAAAATGTGAAGTTCTGTTCCGAGAAGAATCGTGTCGTGAACTGAATGTTCCCTAGAGATTTTAGAAGTTGTACAAGATAAACTGTATTCTACAAATCCAGAGTGCAATGTACAAGTGCACAGGTGGACACAGCTACGATATGTGCCACATTTTCAACTGACTTTAATACATAAGTTTGTGTACTACAGTTCCTTAACATTATTACACTGTTATTAACACTCTGCACATCTATCAACTCGATTGATCACTAATAATGATACCTTGTCTGATTGCAGGCTCATTAGGCATACAGATGTATGAACAGTTAGTCATACATAATTTCATTACGGCCTACTGACGTAACACACTGCGGGTGATGATCGTATCAATTCATACAGACAATAGCATACCTAGTCGGGGGCTGAGGGGGCGGTTCGCCTAGGGGCTCCAAATGGAGGGGCCTCCAAATGGGTTAGTAAAAATAATTTAAACTCGTAAATTTGAACATAAATATTATCTGAAACATTTTTTAAACCGTAAAGTATATACTATTAAGTTCATTAATAAATAAAACTAAAATTTCAATTCTTTATACTACATCGGAGTGTAGGACATGCACTACCATGAAAACACGCCTGTTTATGGGGGCCTACAAAAAGAAATCCCACCCCAGGCCTCATGAGGTGTAAGTACAACACTGCATTTAGATATGAATATTATCATTCCAATTAGAACAAAAATTGTTTTAGTTTTCGACACGTGTTTTTTCTCTCTTATGAAATCCTGGTCCTACAAGATGTATTCGACTGTTACTTCTGTTTTTAGTAACTACATTAGGTATGGATGTTTTGTAAAGTTACGTGGCCTGATGAATATGAGGAACATTAAGGCAAACTTGTTTTTGCCTTTAATAAATTTCCAATTCTAAGAATATTTCAAGCCTTTCCATAGCTGTACATGAGGAAGTGCTCTTTATCACGGAGAGTAAAATATATTAACTTAATTTAGCAAATTCTCTTATCAGTGTGTCTAGATATCACTTTAAGACAAGTGAGAAACGGGAGGGATGTCCCCGCATGGGTCATCGTGCGCGTATCCACTGCACGTGTTTCACTCGAGCAGTGCTGCCAACACTCACCTGCTGCCTCATTGTAGTACACCTCGATGCGCTCCAGCTGCAGGTCATTGTCCCCATGATACAAGCCCACAGGGTCGATGCCGTGCTCGTCTGAGATGATCTCCCAAAACTGAAACAAGATGCAAATTTACGTTTACTCACTACTATAATCATTGGAGTGAAGCAGAGAAAATTTAGGTAATTCTTCCCTATCTTATAAGCAGAAATGTTTTTTTTTCTTGCGGTTTAGGACCTCGTCATAAAATATCTACAAATTTGAATTGTTGTAGGGGTTGCAAAGGATAAAATTAATTTATATTTTCTTTTCTTTAATCAAAATGTATTAGTGATATTTCTGTTAAAATTACACGTCTGTCCAAGAAGTATTTAGAGAAATCTTGTGTACTTGTTAACAAAATGATATAATTAAAAGACGAATTCTAAATATTTCCAAAAATCCAATCATACATTCAGAGTGCTGTATAAAACCCTCTTCCTAGTCATACTTCCTTGAAAATTGACACTGAATAGTGAACTAGATAATTTGAGACGAGATAGAATCAAGAAAATATTTTTACGTCGTGGGAGACAAATTTGGACATTTTACCGCCATTCCCTCCGCGGCAAATTATGCTAGCACTTTATAAAGGATTTGCATAGGTAAGAGTGAATAAAAATTCGTATTGTCATTTATCGTAGTGTAATATTTTGCTGTGTTCTTACGGCACAGATGTAGTTGTGTAGTTCCTAAACAATGCCAAGGTTGCGTAAATTAGAAATAAACCATTATAAATAAAGGACAAAATTCAACGCACGAAAAAAGAAATTTGATCAGTATCTAAAGTACTATAACAATGGCGTGACAAAGTATAAGAGAAATTAACATCACATCTTCCGAAATCATATGGAATACAACATTTATTGGTAAATTGAATCTCTCATTAACTTCTTTTATTAAAATCAGTAAATTCTTCCACATTATAGAAGCGTAAAGCATTAGAAAACTTTTAACCACGGAATTAAAGGGATTCAATTTATTAATATTTGCTAGAGTGGAATGGAGCAAAGCAGTTTTATTTCGATGGTTGAAGAGAGTGATGTATTTTTAAGAGAAAAATATTTTTGGCGCCACATTTTTCAGCTTCCCCCATAGTTTACCGCCCTCCATAACCCATCACCCGGAGCATGTGTCTCCCTCCCTGCCCTTCCCCTTAGATCCGGCACTGCACATATGAGATATAAAAAATGATATAATTGTATTTTCCGCAGAGTTGATGTGATAATTGTGTTCGGTGAGTATGAGCACCCAATCTTTCTTTCAAAATGTTAAATAATCAATTGAATAAATTGATTTAGCTTAAAGCAATGGGTTAATTTTTGCTTCTGCATTGTGGGATGATCGGGGATGCGAGTTTCTCCGACCACTGTTAACTGGGGTAAAAATCCGCACTGTGATGGATCGTCGTGCTGGATACAGATTGCAGTTTTTTTTTTCATTTTCTTCTACCGTTTCAAATCGGTAATAAGCAACTTGTTATCAATAAACATTTTGAAGTAATGACTTGTAGTCAAGGTTCCGATGCAACGTAACCGAGTAATCTCTGTAACTGTCATATCTTAACGAAGCAGGCAGTTTTCAATACAAAATCCTAGACAAGCGCCCTCGTTAAAGGAGTTCCCATACTCTCGTGATTCTTCAGGCTTTAACTCTTTTTATTCATATTTGTTCTAAAACTATGTCCTAAAATTAGCCTAATTTGAGCTCACAAACTATTTTCAAGGTTCGTTTGTGGTAAACTGGAAAGCTCCACCCTAGAGCTCTAACCTAGAGTCATGTCTGATATTTCACTTGCTGCGCAAAACACGCTCCGTATTCATTAAACAATTTAAATTGCTCATACCATCGCTTAGTAACCTAAATTTAATATTTTTTCATTTTTTTTATCTTCAAGAAGACAGTCGCGTTCGAACTTGAGCGATTGTCGCCAATATTACATAACGTTGGTAACAACTTTATGTTATTGTTACTTCTCGCTAAGTATCGCTGTCATCTCAACAGGAGCAGTAGGAGTTGGAGTCCTCGTCTGCTTTGGATTGTTCAATGTGTCCTCGCAAGTAAGTACATATAATCATAACTGTTTTAATATCAGAAGTAACTTTTCCAAGTGTTGTAACGACTCGTAATTTCTATATTTCACAAAATTACTTGTAATTTGGCAATTATTGTATTTTTTATGACGGCATTTATGAAATAGTAGGTTAACAAAAAAATTATAGTTTAAATATACAAAATTGGATACTTTAATATTACGTTCATATACTGCTTAAGAATATTCTTTTTCAAAGTTGATGCGAATGAAAACTGGAACATTCGGCTTAGTGAGACATTTTAACGATTATAGTTATATTTGCATAATTTTTCTCCAAACAATGATGTATATAGGTAAGCCAATAAATAAGATGCAAAACTGGATAACGGCAAAACTAATCAATGTAACTTTTTGAAATTTGTTTCACTTTTCGACCCCCCAGGGGACTTACATCTAGTAAGTAAGTGTTTGGCGAACACGGGGTCCCGAGCTGAGTCTGGCATTACTTCCACTTACTTGTGCGAGACTCCTTCCTTTCTCTTTTCTGACCTCCCATGGTCGCCTCTTGTTCTTTTCGATCCCGACGCTATTAAAGCTAGAGTATCTTTCATTTTCCTCATCCCTCTCGTTTTTTGTCCTCCCTCATGTTATGGCCCCCCTCATGTTTTGTTCCCCCCATTTGATGTTTTGAGATATGTTTGGGTGTATTGTAAATCAGGAGGGTTTTTAGTGGGTAGGGTTGAGTCATTCGGCGAGTCCCACACGCGGGGAGAGACATGTTGGCTCTCCCTAGTGCGTAACTGCATTTTCCCTACCTGTACAAGTTTTTCGGGCTCCATTGACCTTTGATGTCGACATGAGCCGTAAAGCCCCACAAAAAAATCACTTTTCGACTTAATCACCTTGTAAGTTCAGACAATCCATCTCTCTACAAGTTCTTGAAAGCTGGTGGAAAAGGAGTCTTTTGGTTGCTGGCGTAACCGAAGAGTAACCTCTTGGATTATGGCATCATCAGTTTCAAAATGACCGCTACCCAAATAATTTTTAGGGGTCCAAACAGATGAAAACCATCGGGTGCTAAGTCGGGACAGTACGGAGGATGTTCCGAACGAAATGTTCGTAACAGCTCCTGTGTTGGTATTGCCGTGTGAGGGAGTGCATAATCCAGAAGAATCACTCCCTTTGTTAGAAGTCCAGGTCACTTGCGAGAGTTCCCGCAGAGTAGTGTAGTATGACGCGGCATTCACAGTCTCACCGTGAGGCTGGAATTTCCGCAGTATGATCCCTTGCATGTCCCTCACACGGTGAACATAACCTTTGAAATGTTATGAAAAAAAGGTGGTGGAATCGTCTTGAACTTTTTTTTGTTGTTGAGGAGGTGGAATGTTCCCATTCCTTGGAAGATCGTTTGGATTCGGGTTGAAAGTGGTGAGCCCAAGACTCATCCCCCGTAACAATTCGTGCTATGAAGTCCTCTCCTTCGTCAGTGTACCGAGTGAGGTGCTGCAAGGACAGACCCATTCTCTTCTTTTTATTTTCCTCAGAAAACGGACGGGGCACCCATCGCACACAAGCTTTACGAAAGTGAAACTGTTCATGCACGATGTTCTATACGCTTCCATGTGAACAGCTTACAGCACGCGCTACGTCATCGATCGTCACACGCCGGTCATTACGAATGATTTGTTCCACGCGGTGCATTGTGATTGCAGTTCTAGGTCAAATTGAACACAGTGAGAAACAGTTATACACGACATGCACTTCTTCTGTGGAGAGTCCTTTGGCACACACAAATGCAGAACTGCACGCTGTTCTTCTCGCGTACACTCATGAAACACAACCACCCTCGTGCACTAGCTGCCTCTGACTGACAGCGTGCCTACGAATGTCACGCAGCCTATATGAGAAGCATACATATGCTACCATCTGCTGGCAAAAATTCACTCGTAATTTAAAATGGTATAAGGCTCATATGTGGTATAAGGGAAACTGACATTTGCGACTTATATATTAACTTGCCCTAATACATTGCGGAGAAACATCGAGGGTCCTTTAAAGATATTTATTTCGTAGAGTTATTTTTTTCCGCAGAGGGGTAACAATAATTTCAAAAAATAACTTTTTTCATGAAAAGTACAAATTGATCATTTTCTCTCAAAGATATATTACTATATTTCACCCCAAACAAATAAGTGTTAAGGAAGGTATTTCATTAAAAAAAGATGATATGAGATGAAATTGTGTATATGTACAATTGTGTGTATAGAAAACTTTGTTTACATGGCCCTTATTTTTAAGTCCTTGGGATAATCAAATTTTGTTCTTAAAATATTTTTTCTTTACATTTGTGATCTACGACGTATGAAAGTTTTGATGTACGGTTGTTTGCATTGACCTACCTATAACACGAAAAACACAACCAATTCATTTACTTAATTCAATATTAAGAACTACGGGTATAATAGAGAGTAGCCTAACATCGTTTAGGGGTAAGATTTTTTTGTTTAAATCCATCAGTATTTTTGATAAGCTGAATGAAATTTGTTCGGATTAAAAGTTTCTATTTACAACCAATACTTATCCGTTAATATCGAAACTCGCGGTAATTTACACAAATTTTCTTGGAAATGTGCGTGTATTAGTTTTGCCTTCTATTTTTCCTCTTTGACATTTGGAAGAGATTTCAGTTGCGCAAGTCCCCCATCTTCTTACCATCGTGTTGATAAGGCATGATGTACACGAGAGATAAACACGCACTATATACTTAGAGTGTAACAGATATTAAGAATTACAAAACTTTTCATCAAATTATATGGCATTGGCACGAAACACTGATCAATAGTTCAGGCCTTAAGTATTTCATTAGCATAAGTTTTGTTTTGTCTGACCTGTCTGCGCGGTGAAAGGTTGTCTCTGAATTCCAAGAAGTGATGCAACGAAGCCAAGCTTTGAATTGACTTGTTTGCTGTGCTCCACATTCTCTAGAAGGGTACGCGATTCGAATCCTGTTTAATGTATTCTTAACTTCAACTTTCCTTGTTTGCGTTTCGATTTAACCATCGCAATCGGGACTCATTTGTATTCAGAAGGGTTTCCTGCCTTGACTTACATCGAATGAAAAATCATTTAATTTCCTTCCAATAGAAACGATATTCACTCCTCGTCAAAGCATAATTTTCTATACAAGATCCAAACTCTTCATGCATAGAAATAGAAAAAAAATAGATTGTGTGAAACTACAATCGTGAGATTTAGAATGATATATCTGTTTGGGGATTTGATAAAGAAGTATTTTTGTTTTTTGTCGAAGTCAACTCCTTCAGACATTCTTAAGACTAATGTAATTTCTTATATATAGGACATGAAATTTGTCCAATTATTTTCTTTTACGTTTTTCAGAGTACGGCTTTATATATTTCTGGAACCTGGAGCATTATTTCGATTCAATCGGTACTGATGAGTTCGAAAAATGTCACTAATCTTTAGGGAAACGAGACGATACTCGATCCGTTCTGTCAACAAATTTATCAATTATGCGCTCCTATAACTAATAAATACCACTTCTTATCATAATCACAAGCATTTCACGGTGGTGCATATGGAGAGGTAATTCGAAACAATATAAAGTTGGGCTATAAAAGATGTGTGCTTATCCATCGATGATGGGTGGGGCTTTCAAATTTTCATGCAAGCAAATACCATGTCTGAGAGACCCTGTCAATAAATAATATTATCGTTGTTGTACTATTGGACCATTAATTTCATTTTTTAGTGATTTATAGTTTTACTTTTGCCAGAGATAAAAAATATTACACTAAGAACAGCAGTCCGAAAAATACGGCATCTTGGGAGCCTTTACAGTTCATCCTCCACTGCACAAGTTAAATAATTTTGACTTAATTTTTAGGGATACACTTCCAAAGATGTTTGCTTTCTATATTTTATTTCTTGGCGATTTCTTTCCGCTCTCCGAACTCGTCGCTTCATTCCACTCCATTTCCTACAAGGAATTGCGTTCCCCATATCCTGTAAGCGGAAGCAAGTTTTCTCGAATTACATCAGTTGGCGCGACTTGTTTCTCCTTAAATGATTTTACTTCTTCTGCAAGAACATGTTGAATGCAGAACGCGGAGAAAGGAATTCTCGAAACCGGCCGGGTTCTGAGTCTGTCGTGGTTTTGCCTCTTTGCAGAAAAAGTCCGTGTCAATTCGCTACTATACTACAGCCGCTGACAATCTGGGAGAAAACGATGTTTTAGGTTACAAAATTAACGGAACTATCTTAGTTTAGGAAGCTAAAATTTCCATCTATCACTAAGCAATACCTATGTCGATGCCATTTTACGCAACCCAGCACTCTTATGATCCCAGTCGTCAATAGGCCAATAGGATCAGAATTTGAAGGGAAAAATGAATAAAGTAGCTAATTGCTAACTAAGCTAAATAAAATAGTTAAATGTTATAACTAAATAATAAATAACTTTGTTGTAGAAGTAGATGCAAACTGCGTATAACCACGTGCAGGGTGGAGGGGGCAATAAACTATGTCATTCTGCGGAAATAAGCAATGGACCATTCAATTAATTCCGCTCAATAGTCAGTGGCAAGTATTTCAAGTTAAGCTTGAGTAAAGTATAATTTTAGTCTACAAAATGAATATAAAAACTCATCCTTTTGGGAAGGGGGATACATTAAATATATGTGTGTGCAGAATATAAAGCAAAACATCCCTACATTTCTCACTCCTTTTATGTCAATAGTAAATAATCCTTTGGCATCAGAAAAGTTGATACTTATGAAGAAACTCTGGGCTCTTTTCTCTTACATTGATGTTAGAGCTTTTGTTATCAATATGTCCCAATTGTATGAACGAAAATGAATATGTTTCATCACATACTTACAAGTTCATCAATACAACTCAACGAAAAGAACCTACGTCTCGTGAAATGACTGATGATGAGAAACCTTTGTTTCTTTTTGAGGAAATTTCCACTCCATTATTCAGTCGTCACTAGTCAGAACATTCCAAAAAGTTTTAAATCATCCTATTGTATTCTAGGTAATAAGGCAGCGCGTAAAAACCCATTTGGAAATATAATATTCGATAAATTACTCAAATAATTGATAATACTCGTTTTCTTAAAATGTTACATTTTATTTGTTTGAAATCACGCCAGTATTATGTGGGTGTATACTACTTCAGATTCAGTTATTTCCTAACGCACATTATTACTTAATTACTTCTCATTTTCGTAGGATATAGAAAGTATTATCATAGTGAAAAAAAATCCGAAAGCGAGATTTTGACGAAATATCCGTTTTTGGTGGTCCCTGATTCCGAAAAAGGCATAATGTTCGTCTGTACGCAGTGATTCCGAAGAAATTGATGAATAAATTTAATTCAAATTTCGTATTTAGGGTATAACTTTCTTGTTGTCCGTGGATGTGTTCTAATTTAATTCAAAGGGTACTTCACATTAAGGTCAAAGTACTTTTTTCAATATTTCTTAAAAATGGCTCCAACGATTTTGGTTACATTTTCTGTACACAAAATATATCAGTAAGCACTACCTCTGCATTAACGGTATTTCACTTGAAAGTTTGGTATGGACGCAGCAAAATAATTTCTGTCTGCTGCACTTACACATTAGTTTACTGTTTTGAGAAACTTGAATATTGTTTCGCACTGTAAATGGACCATGCAGATTTAGAATACATTTTTGGTAAACTGAAATGAAAGATAAGATAATGATAAAATGCACGGGACAAAACGCACTGTAGATACGAAAATACATCAACTTCTGTCTACAACGAAATTACAATTACGTAACACTTTCTCGATATTTATAAGGCTGATAAATCGCTATAGTCATGAAACGATATTCTGAATACTTATTTTTCTTTCAAATCTCAAATAAAAGACTGAGAAAAAATTCGAACGAGGGATTTGAACGGAAATGTCGACTTTTGTGGTCCTTGATTCCGAAAAAGTGGTTATTCAAATAACTTCCGAACCCGACAAGAAAACTTAGATTTTTACTTTATTACTTTCTCATGTTTGATTGATCATAAATCCGATTTATATTTACTGACAGAAATTTTCATTTCTAATTTGCAAAGAAATTTCTTTTTGACTTAATTATCAAATTAAATAGGGTGTAAATTGTCTCTTTGCTTTGGTTCGCATGAATCGTTTCGTTATTAATAATTAATTTATGATTTGAAATATAATATCTATCCTGTTTAGCTAACCTCTTACAAAACCCTTACGACGGAATTTTCAAATTGCGGACGGCTTATATGTCAATGGTTGTTAAAGGATTTCTTTAATAAATGATGAGAATAGAGTAACATGAAGATATCCAAAATATAGAGCACCATGACTAAATTAACCCCTCTGTTTATAGAACTTTTTATTGTCACTCAGTAGTGCAGACTGAGAAACGTATATGAGAAAGTATGTTTTGCACCACTAGTTTATTATGAATTTATGCAAGTTTCTTTTCTTGGACATTCACATGCATAATTTTTGTTTCACACATCGGTTGTGATCTCCTAGTTTTCAAGCGTACTTTGAACATGGTTCCCAGCTTGCAATGGTTTAAATGAATAATCTTAGGGTCTTGTGCAGCCTCCAAAATTATTCTTTTTTTTTCCTTTATGACCTTGTTTCAACATATTTACGATGTATGCAAGGTACATGGCCGGAAACGGGTCTTAGTGAGGAGAATTTCTCCTCCTTGGCCCTTTATTCAGTTCTTCGCAAGATTCAATTACTTAAATTATTTCCCTGTTATCAAGCAAAGGATGTGGGCAGACCGTAGTGATAGTACGTTTGCTGATTCGTCTGATAACACATTTTGTTCCAGTCTAATAACATAGCTAATTTAGACATTTATGTTATGTTGGGTTCACAAAATGAACTTTTTACTGAATATTTATGGATCTAAAATTAAAGTGTGATAACATTAAATTAAAATTGTGATAGTTGCAAATATATTAGATACGCATAATAATGTTAAACTTTTAAAAATATTTTTATGATTTCCTTGCATTACAAATGTGATCCGTTGGACTATTTTGTGGTTGCTACCAGTTCTGGTTCCTTTGCCTTATTTATCATTTTCCCATTCAGTTTTTGTCTCAGTTTTCCAAAACATTTTTCTTCCTCAGCTTGGAACATTAATAAATAATATTCAAGATTCCTGCATTGCTGAATCGTGATGTGGTACACTGTACCAGGTCAAAAGTCTAACTGTCCCACAACAGGCCCCGAAGGTACCCAAGGGGTTCGCGGAGGGTAGAACTCCGCAATTACTTGACCTCGGCACTAGGAGGAGATGTGGTCAGCATCTCGCTTTGGCCCCAGGATAGACCCGGTACGTTTTGCATCAGGCTGAGTAGGCCTAGGAGACAGTCTGGATGTTGAGGTGTGATGAAAAATCACCACTCCACCGGGGATCGAACTCCGGCCATCCATCCAGCAACTCCGGGTTCTATTGAGCCACGCTGACTCCGACTGTACCAGTTAGAACATTAAAAAGGAATTATTTTACTGCATCTAAGACAAATTTTCAAGCGAAATACCACTAAGGAGCAACTGGATAGAATAAACTTTCGTGTGTGAAAGCGTATTTCTTCTCACTTGTGTGTTCCCATGTTTAAGATGTCACACACAACAACACAACAAATTTGTTATAATTATCCACTCGACTAATGACCACAGTTATGTTGATATACGGTAGTATCCGACGATGATAAAGAGAAAAAACGAGGTTTATTACAGCGAAATTGGCTGTATATTGTTTTTTCGTGAAACGTCTGACACGCAGAGGAAATGTTGGTTACTAGAGCAGTCAGTTTGCTCAATAATTTCGTTCTATCGACTTTACTCGATATAAATAAAGCGAACCCTTGGTACGGAACGTCACGCCATTCAGATACATTATTTCCAAGAAAGAGATCAGAACATCCTTTTTTGTTTCGTAAAGACTTCCCCCAACATTGCGATTTGTCTGTGAACCGAATCTACAGTAACTTGGATGAATAATTTACTAATGAATTACTGAATACTACTCCTACTGTTCTCCCTGCTTTCAATTTAATAATAGGCACAACCAAATTTATTACTTGACTATTTAATAATTAGGTAAATTTTACTTTTATAAAAATATATTTCAAATTTCACGAAATTTATCGACAAGCAGTAACAGAAAAACAATTTTTCAATTTTTCAAGTTGCCCATTTTTGAGGCATAAAGTTTTCTTAGCAAACTTTTGAACTTCTTCTCATGCTGAAGTGTTACATAATTCACTTTCCTTGTGCCTGGGGCTAGAAGTAACCCAATTCAGGAAGCCTTACGTTTCGATAGCCTTCTCTTTGGCGAGTCGAGACAGCTCCTCAACCAGTTCTTTCTTCTGAGAAGCCACGCTGTGCTTCTCCTGGGTTAGTTCTGCGATTTGCAATTACTCTTGTGCAGAAATGGAAAGCTGGTTACAGTGGCGTATTCTGAGTCGATTCAAATATAATGTACATTATAATGATTTAATGTTTGTTATCGATTCTATTATGCTTTCTTACCAAACAAATTAAGACAAACCTCTTTTACTTAGGCGAAGAAAACTATTTTATGGATGAATTGTAAATATTTCTCGAGTACTTGTCCTTTCAGTCTGATGGTATCCTTTCCACCTGACATCCGTACATCTGACATAATGGATATAACACTCCACCGCGAAGTTCGGTTTCTTGTAAAGGAAAAGTGGGTTTGATATGGGAGTTTCACCTCTACCGCTCCCCTGAGAGTTGAAAAACTTCTCGAAGTTTTAAAATGCGAATTAAATATTCGTTCTTCCTCTTTAACTTCTTTTTCAATATAATTTGTGTCAATGTGTGAAAATATTATTTTAATTGATTATTATTACTCATATTGCAATTTCAAGTGCCGCAAACACTTTTGAATTAAGGAAATAACTAATTAAACATTTACAAGATGCAGGGTTATGGTTGGGAAAATACTTGTTAGAGTTGACAAATCCATATTCACACTTTCTTGCCACCCCGTCTTCAAAGGCGTAATCAACTGTAGCTGCGGTCAACTTAACTTATGAAGCTCGTAAACGACGCATTGTCCCTTCCGTTCTTTCCACTTGCGTCCACAGAGCTTCCTAAGGAGCTGTCGGCGCGACGGCGACGGCGGTGGGGACCGGCGGCGTCGCATACTCACGCGACCGCTCTACTTCCGGCGGCGTTGCACCTTCCCACCCCTCCCTCCCAACACTTCCCCGCTGCCGTCTTCGTCACCCTCCCCGCTCCCCGCTCTGTCACCCGGCGCAAGCGACAAGCGAGCCACAAATAGCGCTGCCGCCACGCACACAACAGTACGTCCGATACGCGCTCTCTCAGGCGAACGGACAAGAGACTCGAGGGGAACGATGTTTTGGAAAAGCAAGGGGACACATTTTCTATCGACCTCTCCATCTTCCCTGCGAACTGCTTCGCTAGAAAGACACAATTGTGGAGCAATTGTTTCTAATTTTTTGGGGCAGAGTTCCAGCGTTTCCTCCGTAATCTGACAAGTGACTTAAACAGATGAATGCTGAGACAGGACTTATTCCTTAAGATGCTCGTAGCTGATGGGTAAAATGTTGGAACTCTTCGAAACGATAAATGTGGCGTAACCCCAAAGCTGTGTTCCTATTATGCATACAACGGTTCGTAATGCCACTGCGAAAACAAATTTGTAAATATGTAAATAAAAAAAACATTGAATGTTAAAAAATAAAAATTTTTGAATCCAAATTCCAAAAATTAGGAGAGTACTTTATTGAAGATTTTTTTGTTTTGTTTTGTTTTGTTTTGTTTTGTTTTGCGTATGATTGAACCAAGAACTTAATCGTTGAGTCATATGGGTTTCAAAAAGATGTTTTTTGCATATATGTACGTTACATTAAAAGCTGTTCACAACTACGATATCATCGATGAAATATTTAGAGGTTGAGAGTAAGATATACACGTTTATATTGTATCGCTCAAATGTTGTTACATCCTTTCTTTTATTCATTCCCACTGTGGGGAAACGCGTGGTAGAACTTTCTGTCGCCTTGTAACTCAGCTGACAACAGCACTACAACTTGACGAGTAAAGACAAAGGATCAATGTCTATTCATTTTCTTGTGTTCCTACACTCCAGGCAGATAGCCAAAATTTAAGTTTCTGGGTTGGTAAGCCAGATCTAGCAAAAACTCATTGTGTTTAAATCTGTCTTAAAATCTATTTTTGTTTCAATTAATTCTTTCGTGTTATCTATTTGTTAACAGGTAGCGCATTAACAATATTTCGTAAAGATGAAGGAAGTGTTGTCATTCTTATTTATAAACAATTTTGGAGAAAGAGGGAAGAAGAAAGGGGGAGGGGGGAAACGATTTCTCCGTCATCTGACTGCTCTCTACGGCAAATAAATTGGAGAATGAGCTATATGTTAGTGATAAGTTTTTGACAAAATATACATATTTAATGCACTTTCTTTTCCAAATTAAGAAATTAAAATAATTAACATTCCAAATAATCCACTTCACATGAGACCACCTTATGCTTCCCTCTACCATAACTTCAAAACTGTCATAATTGTCAAAACCATAGCTTCCCTTCAAGATGTAATTCAGCATTTTTAATCGCCATTCAGTTAAGTCCGATAGTACGCATCGCAATCCAAGTTTCGATATGATGCGATATGTCCAACTTTTGTGATTGGCTACAAAACCCCTTATCGGTGTTACGAAAGTGGAGGCTCGATATTATTGTGGAACGGATGTCAATTCTGTATCGGGACAGATCAAGACGTATTCTTCAAGAACTTAAACTGGGTTTTTAAACTATCGCATTAGATAAGAAAGTTGCATTAACTGACGTGTACTTGTAGATGTATCGCATCCTTTTCGAATTTAAAGGAATCGAATGAATAAAAAAAAAGTTTAATGCGTAAACATATGAATGAAACTAAATATAACGGAATATTATGCGTAATATATGAAACTAAATATTACGGAATACTGCGACAAGATAATTGTTGCAAAGGTAGAAACAGTCTTCAGAAGATTTGTGTTGTAAAGTATAACATTTTATCGTGACGCGTTTAGCGTAAGGCACTTTCGGTTGCTGAAAAATATCTATTATACTTGTTTAAATACTTTTAATAGATCGCACCACTTTCTTTAACTAGAACTAACCCTATCGGCTCTGACGTATAACGAAATCTCGTACACGTTCAGTACAATGCGTGAACAAAGTATTTTCTAATTTTTCTGTATCTACTACCAGCGCGAGCGGTGTGAATTTTACATAATTCATTATACGTCGAGAACGGTACACTTCATTATGTTTTGAATGTTACCCAACTAACGGCATTTCATCGGGTGCCGAGTACGTTAGCACGGAATGCGTCGCAACGTATAATAGTAAAAATGATCCCTTGAATGAAGAGAGCATTCTCAGAAAAATATGCTAGAATGTTTTCTCTGCAGAACTCTTTTTTTTTCTCGGATAAATGTTATTTTTCATTCAGTATTATTTAATTAGGAATTCACGGTTTCATTAAAGGAAGAAAATCTCACCACAATCATAGACATACATTTATAACCGCCATCTGAGATTACTTAAGATTCACGAAGAGCTCTAAGACACGAGTCACATCGAACCTAGAAGGAAGGCCACAATGACTTCGAGCGATTTATTTCCGGCAACAGGCCCATCGAAGCAGAGATGAATATAGTGTAGAGAGTTGGTTTGGACATTAAGACATGATCTCGTCCTAATTTGAACCGCGACTATTGAGTTTGAAACTGTTGTGATGCATAAAGTTAGAAGAAACTGGAGTATCCCGAGAAAAACTGCTGTGAACTGTATTTGTCCCTCGCTGCCAGTGGTGGATCCGGAATTTTATTTTCAGGGAAACTTATATCTAGTGATATGGAAAATATGGAAATTCCAGTGGAAAAGACGCGAACTAAAGGAAATTTACGATTCTGTGAGAACATTTTTCTACTCTATGCGAATAATAAATCTACGCGCCAAACATATTTAATGTTTAAACGAAATACAGGAGAAACAATTTGTTTCACTCAAAACTTCTCGAAAATTGCCTATGTTGTAGTTCAACAGTACTTCCTATCTTTTTAATGGGAACATCGTATTTCAGGCTTCTAATCTGTGTTGTATCTTTTGTGTGTCAAGGTTCAAACTCGAGAATATGAATAAATGTGGTTTTGTAGGTCGAGTTCTGAAGCTATATTCTTGTCTGATGGATTGAGAACACATATTTTTGAGAGTATGCTGATACTTTTTTTTGTGGGGCTTTACGGCTCGCCGACATTGAGGTCATTAAGAGTCATGTTGATACAATGGGTGAAAGTTTAACGTACACAATTTGTTCAATGACGCTGTTCGATATTCGAATTGTTCGTTAACTTGGACCCTCACTCCTTGATCAATAGGGTAAGTTCTTCGAATATGTGTTTTTGTCCTAACATCAATATCTATATGGTACATACAAAATAGTTTTCAGTAAATATTCAAAATAAAATAGATGTTACATTTCTATCATCAGTTTTCAAATTTGTTCGGAAACAAATTCCAATAAAAGAAAATAAATAAATAAACTTTGTTGTCAAAAAAGCAGATGTAAACTGGGTATAATAAACTAAGTTACTGACCGGAAACAAGCAAGGGACCATCCCATCAATTACGATGACTGACCCAAGGTCAGTATCGGATTTGATACTGATAAAAATACGTTCTGTTATCCACTTATTAAAAAATGAACTGTAGATATTATGCACAGTAAAAAATTCGAGATTAATAATAACAAATGTTTTAAATGACATTCCCGTCAATGGAAAATCCGCTATTACCCGGAGGAAAATCGGAGAAAAAGCAGTCGTGCGCATACCTCCAAATTCTACTAGAATGGAAGTATTCGAGCATCGTTGCTGCTTGCATGGTTCTTTGCTGCATATAAGCAACATAGCTGTCAAAAGCAAGTTGCCTCCCTTGGTGTTGTAAATACATGGAAGAAAGATTTGTATGACAAGTCTCTAATTGTAGGTGGAGTCACAGAATTAAGTTTAAATGTGATCTACACGTAAGAAAGTACTTTCGAACATATGAATACACACACCAAGAATATGGCACAATTCGTAACATACAAAATGTTTCTGAAAGCACAGAGAAGTGTTGAAGACCCACCCTTCTCAAAAATAATTAACTGATTGGTCTCCACACTTGCTTTCGACCGTAATAATTATTTTACATAGGTATATGCAGTCAGAAATTAGCTTTTAAGAATATGTGGGCATATAATTGTACAATCAAGTTTTCTAGCCTTTGTTCCAGAATGCTCTCTGTATTTAAAGTCTAGTTGGATCATCGCTAAGCTGTGTACGGTGCACCAAAAAATTCTCGGTATTAAAAGTCGAGTTGCAAATCGATTCTTGCCCGTTTTTTTTTTATTTACCAGTTCCATTTAAGACGAAGCAACACTAATATTTAGCAGTTGGTTTCAAGCACCAGTAACTTTCCGGCCATTAACGAAATACGATGAAACTGTTCCCGTTCAATGCAATGTCTTGCCTGTCTTTTACTTGAGCCCATGCGTTCACGCTCCTTGCATCACGTACTCCTCTAGTGCGTGCAGAAGGATGTGCGTGAGAACGCGATGCACCCGCTCAGCGTGCGAATGCGTGCGCACGGACACGCCGGAACGCTCCTCACTGTGTCGTTTACCTCATTCGGTCGACGATGAAATGCCTCTGAGACAACAAAACACCCAGAATTGTTGAAGTCGTTGTCTGGTAACTATCATTTATCACTATGAAAATTTATAACGACTGTCCGGAGCATCTATGTCTGTGCAACTGGATTGTGGACTCGATCTCGGACCGAGCAGAAGCCTGAGATTGCGTATGCAGGGGCTAAGTGGACTTTTGTGCTAAAAGCCTGCTAAAGCATTGCAAGCGATACGACGTTGTGGAGATCTTGCCCTCTTAGCCCCTATACGTGATACCGTACGCAACCCTTGATATGCAAGTGTATGAACTCGGAAATCACCATTCACTGGCGTATGGACAGTGCGCGTTTCAATGGTAGACAGATGGTCCGGAGGCCTTTCCATAGCTCGGTTCTCTGTATTGCAGTGTCACTCTATCGTTACAGAATTGCATTCAGTCCTTCAAACGGAAAAAGGTCCCATTCCAAATCGCGACCGACACAGCACAATAGATGAATTTTCTTGAATATTTGATTGTATCAGAATATCTTATTTTGATAATACACAATATTTGTAATTTTTCTTGCTATATCGTTTAGATGCTAGATCGGGACCTTCGTCAAGTTCGAAACATTGTGTCCAGAAAAAATCACAAATATTGTGAATTATCCAAATAAACTCGTATGATATATACAACAATTCTAGATTTAAAGATCGCAAGCAACGGAACATCATGACTCACAATTTTATCACCAAAATATGTGAAGGTTTCCGACATATAATTTCTACCTGTAGAGAACCTCCTAGAAGAGCTGATTTACACAGTTTACATTCCACCCAATGTTTTAATGCAGTAAAGGTGGTAGGAGTTATAAATACAATAGAAGCGGGAGATTCCAAATTTCTCCATGAAACAAGTTATGACTATTTCTGCGAGGCTGAAGAGCTTTACTTGATGACAATAATAGATTTACCCAGATCCGATTTTTAATCTGCTTTTTCATGTTGTTTTTTAAGTTATTTCATCCCGCAGTGAATATCTGGTCGTGGTTTTGCTCGTATTTAACAAAGTCATTACGAGTGTCTCCTTTTTTTCTATCTTTATTTTTCACACACGTACTCTGTCACTTCGTTGTCCGCTGGATTGCTCTCTATTCTTGATATATTGTCCCCAGGTATATAAAGCGTCGCGAATGTTCCCTAATTCCATAATATACAGGTGGAAAACCATGTAAACATTTTTCGCGACTAAGCAGGAGATTCTGTCTTCTAAAGGTTTGTCATACAAACTTTCTTGAAGGAAACTCGTTCTTTCTAGCCCATAAAAGACACTATCCCAGATGATGTGTTGAGGAGTTTCAATTTATTTCTCACGAATTAATAAATGAGTACAAAACTTGAGAACTTGTTTTTGTTTTGTGTGAAAGAAATATCTGCTTCCGACTTTATTTACTCCCAGCGCTCCGCCGTCGGTTTCTAAAAATCTGTGTATAAAAAGCGAAATACCACTTACCGCCAATTCGAAATCTCAGAACTGTAAAGCCTAAACACTTGAAATTTGGCAGGCAGGTTCTTTATATGAAGAACACATCCGATAAGAACGGATTTTCACGAAAATTCATCTCTAACGGGGTGAAATGGAGATTGCAAAGTTGTATTAATGAATTTCACCATAAGGCCGTGTCCTGCGTGGGCAACAAACGTGAGCGACAAGTGTAGCGTCGCCAGGATTGAGATGGCGCCACATCGCAAACAATTCGTGAATATATGTGACGACGAATTTATAGCGAAATGCGTAGTTCTAAGGCGAAATTGTCATGAAAACACACAATAAATTTATCAGAAAATAACATCTTAATTACATAGAATTTTAACATTTGTACTCGCAACTGTTTTTGCGTCTCGAAAAGTTTTTGAATATACCAGTGTGTTGATTTTTATTTCCTTGAAAATGGCATTAACGATTACATTACTAAAAAAACTAATTTGCAACACCAAAAAATTGGGCTTGTTGTGTTTTGAACTTGCACAAAACCGTAATCACTTCAATACTACATGAGCTAACCTATAAAACACAATAGCCTCAGGCGAGATTACGACGAAATTTCAAGACCTACTCGATACTACTACATTTTATTGTTCACAAACAATAATCTCTAGTATGATCAAGTAGGTTGTGTGAAATCAGGGAGACTATATAGTCTTCGTGTGTGAAATGTAGCGTCTGACGCGCGACAAAACTCAAGCATGTTTGAAGTTCAAGCGTCGTCGAACGTCGCGCTTGTAGCGTTACAGTGTCGCTGTCGCTCACGCAGAACAGTCTCGTAACTACAAGCGAGTTTGAATCTTTTCGCTTGAAGTTGTTGCTCGCGTTTCGCGCCCACGCAGGACACAGCCTTACTCTGGAATGCCCGGAACGTAGATGACTGGTATACTGACAACAAGCACTCTGCGAATTAGACCCCTAGGGGAGGGGGAGATATGTAAAATTAGATTTGAATAATAGTTATCGGTGCCGTTGAAATGATTAAGGACACCCCCCATGCTTCGTAAGTTTACAATTGGTCCCAATTGGAGATATTCAACCCTTAGCATCCGTAAGGTAGGGGTAGGAACGCGTGGCAGGTAAAAATCATCAAACACGTACGATATTGGTGTTGAATAAATCAGTTTTGCTGTCGCAGAAGGGAAGAGCCCCACGCTCAATGCCGCTTAAGTCCACGATCACCCCCTATGAGAGGAGATACTCCCTTTGGTTAGGAATGAGAAGGGGAGGGAGAGTAAAAATAAACGACAAGTGTTGATTCCACAGTTTTCGGGGTCGCTAAAATTAGTAGTGATATTCTCGAAGACCCCGAAGTCCAAAATTGGCCCATTGCACCCCTACAGAAGGGAATGCTATGGACAAATTATCGAAAATGATAGATATAAGTGACGAGTTCACAGTTTTCGGCATTACTGAGTTGATTGTAACATTCTGATATCATATAAGGCTATATTCAACCCACAAAGGAAATAAGACACCCCTTGCACACCCTGGGTAAGGGGTGGGAATGGGTGACAAGTAAAAATAATACATAGAAAGTGACCTTGAAGTTAGTATGGAGGTCGAATGTTTCAGGGACGCTGAGAATATTGGACACATTTCCTATGATGCTTAAATCCACGATTAGCCCCATACATCCCAGCACCTTAGGGTAGGGTATGACATTTAAAAATGATCGAAATCGTTAGATATCTGAGACACTCAAAGTTTTCGGCGTCGCAGAGATGAATGGTGTAAACCCTTATACCGTTTCTCTAAACTCAATCCCCTTGGAGAATAAGACATCCCTTGCCACCCAAAAGGTGAAAAGGAGATGACACGAAAAAATAATTTGATAAAAGAAGTGATTTGCATTAGATACTTTCTAGGGTTGCTGAGATGTATAATTATACTATCAATGCCGTTGAGTTCAAGATCTGATCACGTGAGGGTGCGATTCTGTGAAAGCTGGATTAGGAAAAACGTACATTTAAGAAAAATTAAGCGTGGTTTTAAGCTACAAGTTCCGTAACGGATGCAATATGAAGGTAAATTACCTGAATATTTGAATCATTAAAACTCACGTGAATCGACGTTCATGTTACTTATCTGCATCGTCTATTACTAGGATGAATTTTATCATGTTTTTTTAGCATAATAAGGATCATGAACAGTCTTCGGACGAAAAGCGATAATGGAATTCCTATTATTAAACAATATATCATTCTATTCGTATTATTTATATACGAGTACTTCAATAACGAATGGGAAAACGAAGAAATATGAATAGTCTCTTCCCTACATAGAAAGCAGTTTAAAGATTTCGATAATAACAAAATCACTCTCTAGATCCTATTGAACTTCAAAATAAGGGTTCAGCATTTATGTGTTGCAAAATTCTCGCAAACAACTAAGTATGGAGCTCGAATACCAGTCGAAGTAAAAGGAGCGGTACGGCGACATATGCATGGAAGGAGGTGGGTATCATTATTTATGATATTAATCTTGGCGTGGTATATCATCGGATCATAATGTACCACAATTAAAATTTAATGATTCCCATCAACCTCATTAATCTTCAAGACTAGCAAACCTGTACTAAATTTCTCTTTACTCTTCGGTACTTTTACGGAAGGATTGTAGTGTCTAATTTGACACACTTCATATATAATTATATTTGAATAGCCATAAAAGTTCCGCAAGAATCTAACTCGGCGCTAATAAATACAATGTGTTATGTACGGGTGTACATTTAAGAATTACATCTTGATTCAAAATGAAGTTGTTATTGGAATAATAATAATAAATTTGTCAAAAAAGCAGCAAAAACTGTGTTCTTATTGAAATTACCCAATTTGAGAATTGAGATGTAGCAGAAGTTCATGTGTTTTCACCGTTGTTATCGTAATTTAAAAATAACAGCAATAGAATTTGAAAACTTTATGTTGGTTATACATCGATTTACTTTGAGAAATAAAATAATTCTTAGTTTGCGGTCAGTCTAGGAGACGCTGAACAATGCTATGCGCTGCTGTGTGACTCAAGCACAAATGACAAAATATAAAGCTGACATCGAACTCTATAGAATCATTGTGGCAAGTGTCGCTTACTAACAGGAAATGTTCTGTTGATTTTATGTGAAATGGCACGATTAGTTTACAACTTTATCGGAAACAAAGATTCTCTGTTTACTCATGGTATACACGGTATCGTATATTTCAACATTATTAAAGGACATTATTTGGACTTATTTATGTGGAATTTTCGATATAATAACGTCGGCGTTCAAACAAAAGTCCAAAACTTCCAATTCTGAGATAATACCAGGTCACCTCCATTTAATGCTCCACAGTTTGTTAAAACTCACTAACTCTATACAGTTTCCGTTGTTGATCAATAGAGTTGTCCACATTTCACTAAGTCCTTTTAGGTACTATTATCATTAGGTTGAAATCACCAAGTGGACTTATAATTACTAGTGAATTTTAGCAGATTTACTGTTGATGTGGATGAATTACTAAGGGAACTTAATGATTTTTATAAGATTAATTAAGAATTATTTTATTTTAGAGTTCACTATTGATAATTTTTGTTCATTGCGGAGTACACTGTTTTCAATCAATAAACTAACTTGCAATAAACTGCATTATGAAGATTTTACTTGCGTGCCTGTTTTATTCTTTTATTGGTTTATTGGGTTGTTGCTATTAATTGCTGAGGCGTTCTATCCGATTTTCTTGTTAATTTTTGGTTTAATGTCCACATACTGAATTGTACGATATGTGTTGTCACATTTCCCAGCAAATTTCGATCGGGTAAACCTTCCATTTTGCTGTATATTTTAAAGTAAAACTGCCACAAAAATTTCAAAATGTAGAATTATATTTTAGAGACCTTGATCAAGAACTTAGAATTTTAAAGCTTAGAATCTACCATACTTTTTCAGATACGACCACTCAGGACTTTAAATTGAAATTCCCTATGTCAACGGTCGAGGACGTTTAACAACTCCCACACTTTCAAAAGCTTGTACTTCTGACCTGAATAAGTTGTGTGAAAAGGGAGTGATACCGGTTAAAGTTAGAGAACTCTTAGAATTTAAATCTGGAGCCAAACCAGGAAAGTGATTCCGAAAATGAAATTGGTTTTGTGAAAAAAATTATTTTGTTTAGTTTGTAAGTAGTTAATTCAGTTCAATACACTACGATGTTTACATAAATTGTAATAAATAATTTATTTTTCTGTTTCAATAAAATAAATTTGTCGTCTTATTAAAGGTAAAATTCATTATAAAAATTAGTTTCATTAACTAGTTATTATTTATTCTTATATATTGCTACATATAGGTGAATGTTTGCTTGTTTGTCTTTTATGCGTTCCTACAGCATTCATTGAAAGTTCGGCAAGTTGTTGCGTACACGCCCGCGAAGGTTTCTGACATACAACTATTCTATTGTGCTGAAGTGTCGCTATTTACATGAAATACATTCATTTATTGTAACGACGCGCGGGAAATCATAGAATAGATAGGCCTACTGAGAAGTGATTTTTCAAAACTCCGGTTTACGTAAGATCTTGAAATTTCGACAGGATTTACTTATGTGCCGCTAAGGAAAAGTTTTGGACAGTTTGGAAAAAAACTATTCGAAATTCCGATTTTAAAGTGATGAATTGGGTGAAAAAGTTTTTCAAATTTTCGCGAAATTAACAAATTATTTGAATTTTTGGAGGTTTGTAACGTAAACATCTTGGTTTTGTTCATAAACGCGTTATTTCGTAACAAAATTGTACCGAAGGGTAAACAGTTTCACGAAAATGAAACCTCCCGTGCGCAATCGGGTGATGTCGGCTAGTTTGAAATAAAAATGCTGTGGTTGCAATCAAATGACAAACTTCTGATCCAGTAATTTTTAATGCGCTTCTACTTATTTTGAAGAAACTTCCTGAGATATGTCGCTTTTCCATATATTCAGCGAAATTATTTGATTAATCAAGGGATATTGACATGTGTGATAAGGAAAATGTGAAATGAAAAATGAATTACAGCGTAATACTGTTTGTGCAGCTGACGGTATAGAAGCTGCATGATTACTCTGAGTCCCAAACACGCGAACTGACGACGGCAACCGCCAATATAGGTTGCGCTGCCATAACCACGTGGGAGATTTTCTACTCAAACTCCCATCCAATTTTATTGCAGCTTTTTCAGTTGGGTAGTTGACAGTAGTGGAAAAAAATACAAATGCTTTAAATAATTGCCTTTCCTCACAAAATGTCTTAATTTGTATTCATTTGAACAATATTTTTAAAAATACTATGAATTTCAATAAAAACATGATCAAGGACACTCGAACAATTTTTTTTAAACAATAAAAAATGAAAATACATATTATTAATTTATTTCCCACAGATTTGTCTAAGACTCAAATGTCAAAATCTCCGAATGAATGTAAATATGGCAAGAGATTGTGAGGATCATCAAAGTGTTTCTCAGATAACTCACCGCTTTTTTTCTTTTGAAAATATATTTTCCAAACGTCAGCAATATAATACAATGAACTACAAAAACAAAAGTTTTCTTCAAGTACATGGCATATTGTTGACACTTATAGAAATTCACATCTTGCTAATTTTTCAAAATTTTTCTCAATTTTGGCGCCGGTGCAAACACGTGCCAGAAGGAGGCATGATCTCAATGGGCTTGTAATCTCACGGACAACTCAATGCATACTTTGAAATTTCGCTAATAACAAAATAATTTTTCAAAAGAGTCTTTTGTCAAATAATGGCTAGGAAAAGTGCATTTCATTATTTGAAATGCTCATATTTAATATAAAAATTGTAGTCTTGTCCAACTCAGATGGGACATCAATTACTTCAGAAAAATGCTTAGAGAATATTTCATGCTCAGAGAACATTTCACTCGTTTCATCAACGGGAGATCAATATTTCCATTTATATATTTTTTGCATTCTCATTACTTCTCAGTTCCCTATACCATAAGTTGTCTCCTTATTACCAGGGATATTTTTTTAATGGTCTCCCAGTTATGATCAGTGGTGTCATGGTACCGGAACACGTCGGAAAGAGTTTATTTTATGCCACGTTAAAAGAAAATGAATTTGAGAAACAAACTTCAAGTTGAATACAGCACGAGATCTGAGCCACGCGTGAGAGGAGTGAGGGTGTTTTATTTCAAATATTACTTGATACCACAATACCACATGTGCTCTGCAAAATAGTGAAAATTGTTCGCTACACTTTCTCATAACTACCAGCACAAAAATGAGTCAGTTTTAAGTATTCCAATATTACTTAAACATAAACACTGATTATAATTTTATTTCGAATATCAAGAGAGCCATATTATATATAACTTGTGATGAATATTCACAATTCAAAAAGAGTAAATATAAGATTAGAAAAAAGATAGGCCCAATTATAATATCTTTTTTTAGGTTACGGAAATGGTAAATTCTAATGGCGAATATAGACTCCAGAAAGTGTTAAAATGTACAAATTAAAAAAAAAAATTCCGTGGGTTGGAAAGGGGGGAGCAGGCCCCTCTTTTGTTGGGAAGTATGTGATATTCAGCGTTTCGGCACTGTTAAATTCGCAATGACACCACTGGTTATGATATCTATCATTTTCTATTGTTTTCATTCTTCTCCCGGTGCATATTGTCCGTAATCGCTTCTGCCTTTTCAGGTTGCACCTGTTGGCAGCCATTGTTGCGCGAACATCATTTATTCTGTCGAGACCTGTTCTTTTGCTTGATAATCTTCCTGCATATTATCAATAACTGTGTTGTTTTGACACGTATATAGTTTGTCCATTTGCTAAATGTTAAATTTCCTGTCTTCTTCACTTATTGTATCCACCATCCACGTTTGATGTCATTTATGGTACAGTTTTGTGATATATAATTCAAATTGTCTTTTCCACAAATACAAATTTCATTATCTTTAATTTTCACTTTTTGTAGAAATTTGTTTAAGTCGTCAAAATTTGCGCTAGTCCTGCACAGAAGAATTTATTAATAAGTAATTTTTCATTAAAATATATATTAAAATAGTCATTCACGTCCTGATTTTTCTTCGGAGCACCAAAAATTCCCCGAGGAGTACCAGTGACCCACGACCGACCGATTGGCGACCAATGAACTGGGCAGTATTAGTGTCGCCTAGTTTTAAACTTAAAATATGCTCTACGAGAAACCCCTCTCGTGTCTCTGGTGTCAGCGCTATCTCTCATCGCGATCAGGTCATGCGAGTAAAGCGATTTCCCGCTTATGAGTCGCCGCCAAAAATTTCGCGGATTTACGAGTGTTTGACAAGCGGTTTCACAGGAAAACACTTCGACCTGAAGTATCACAGACCGATGGATTCACCGTGAGTAAGCTTCTATGTAAATTGAATTCCACTCCCTCCCATCTTTCTCCTCTCTTTATTCAAATACGCACACTTTAGGAGAGCTTTTTTCGTATTCTGATGGAATCCTACGAATCAAAGCTGAACTGGCAATGTGGTATCTAGAAACTTCGGCATCAGCAAAGTCACTGCTCAGGCATTCGAACAACAGAATGACTCAGAACTTCGCCCCACTCCAGATGGCGTATCTTCTCGGAACTCAGTTCCCACAGTTTTGTGGCGTCAGCGTAACGGTTCGGTCCCCAAGAGATGCCAAAGAACGCACGTGTTGAATTTTTGTTCTGATCACAGCTTAAAAATTATCATTATCGACTATTCATTATCACTTGTTTGTTATAGTGAGTTGATTCAAAAGTTAAGTAGCTCTGAGGCATTATTACGAAATATGGTATAATTTTGTCAATGAGTCATAATTACAATAATTATGGGAATGTATTAAATATTGTCAAATGATGCACTCGTTTGCATTGAACGGGTCCACCGAAGTATTGACTGACTCGGACGTTTGGATCGACCAACAACGATCGTCCTCTGCCCGATCTGATCGTTATTTTCATCTCCGCACACGAAAGGACACATGATCACGGGTCGATTGAGACACCATTTACGAACTTCATGAATACATCTATCCAGCTTCAATCATATTATTTTCTTAAGTTTCATAATGTACGAAAACTTATCTCCTTTAAAAAGGCTTTCCCAACACTTCTAGTAATGGTGGAATTTTTGTAATTGAGTGAAATCCCAATCGAATATTATTGTAAGTCAAATTATATTTGAATTATAAAGAATGTACCTTTCAATTTATAAAGCATATTTTCCGTTGTGGAGTTACCTTTTAAGTTGGCAGTCCGCAACAAAGAAATCAAAACATAACTATCTCGCACTAACGATAGTTCAATGTCCCAACTGCGCTTCTAGAATGAGTAATTGACGTAAGTACTGTAATGAGCGGAAGCTTTTTTTTATTCATAAAATTTCAAGTTTTCTTACTCCATAAAAAGAGCAATATAGCGTTCTACCCATCGTCTTTTGAGTTAGAAATCTACCATAAATATTATTTTCCATTTCTTTTATTTTTTAAAGGCGGCCACAGAAGGCCAAACATTGCAAACGAATGACGTCCAAACAGAATGACGATAAAGAAGAGAGAGAACTAGTGAATGTTTGTTGCACATACTTAAAAGATCTCTCAATTAATATGTGTAGTTACGAGGGGGAATGCGATTCTTCTCGGTTGTCACAATTATTTGTTCAGTAAAATCACGGTAGCTCTTTAGTGCAGCATTCTATGGTCCGGCACATTCTGTATCAGACACTGAACAAGCGAGAAAACTGGCGGTCGATTTTCTTTCGAGTGGATTTGAGCGTTCCTTGACCTCGCAGTTACTAGAATAGCAATATATTTCGACGAATATTTGTAGTGTATCGTCTACACGAGTTCAGAATGCGCGACTATACGTAAAACACTATTGCCCTTCTATGAAGAGTATCCAACTTTGGTATTTCGATTAATTATCGTTTTCGAAATTTTTGGTTTGCCACTAAACGAAATTTTAATTCCGGTTAAATAGTAGAAAAAAATTCGTGGTATACGAACTCAAAAACATGTTTTTTCCCTTGGGGCTTTAGGGTTCGCCAACTTCAAGGTCATTACAGCCCTTAAAAAACATTTAGTTAAGATTCTTTTTTTTTATGAATTTAAAACACACTCATCCACCCTAATTAAATGAGCGAAAGCGTTTGGGGACATCTCTCTGCACATATATAACCTGACAATTACGTAAAGTATCGCAGTGACGCATAGTCTTATCGCATTAGTCGTCCACCTGGCGCCGATAAGGCCTCACCCTTCGATAAGTCTCGTTGAAGCAACTCCTCTCTATTCCACGTTCGCAATGTAAAAGACCAAGAAGTTCTTTTATAGACCACATTTCAAGCATTGCGTAAGACGATTTTTGATCGCTTCTGATTTTCCACACTTTTGCACTCAGTAATATTTGGTGTTGGTGACCTTAATAGCATATTTTCTCGAATTAATAGTGCTTTAAGAAAAAGATTTGTGTGTAGTTGCGATTGACGTACAGGTGATCAAAAAGCCATACCATGAAGAATATTAACTCAAAAACATTGAAATGTAGTCTATAAAAAACTTCTTGGTCTTTTACATTGCGAACGTGGAATAGAGAGAGGAGTTGCTTCAACGAGAGTTATCGAAGGGTGAGGCCTTATCGGCGCCAGGTGGACGACTAATGCGATAAGACTGTGCGTCACTGCGATACTTTACGTAATTGTCAGGGCATATCGTACGATGTGCAGGGAGATGTCCCCAAACGCTTTTTACATCTCTTCCCTGATGACAGGGCAATCAGTAACATAAAAATAGTTGTAATGCCAGGCTTGTACTCAAATGAAAATATTTTTTTCGGGGAGTATTATCGAAAAAACAACGATTCTACTATCGGCAAGAAAATGCAAAGAAGCTAATATTTTTAATAGAAAATCTCACTCCAAGAAAGACAAAAGCTGCATGACAAAAGTGAAGGAAATACAAAAAGCAACGTACAAAAAATTTTCTAGAAGAGTAAACCGGCTTTCATTTCAAGCACACAATAATTAATACTAATAAATATATTTTAGAATTTGAAAATATTGCTAAATATCAAAGGTAGCCTTGAAAACAGAAATTTTAAAATACGAAATCAGGAAAGATGACACAAAAGATTATTTTTGTATAATTGAATATTCAGCACTATACGTCAGGTTTGCTATTGTTTTGGCTTTTTCGTTTCATCTATAAAATATTATTATTGAAAATAGGAGTATTTTAATGTAACTAAACTTTTTAGTTAGATAGAATCAATAGTTTTCAAAATGAAGCTATTATTGTAAATTTTGAAAACAAAATCAAATACACTCTCACTCCGATAATACTTGGATTTTCGATTATCTAAATCCGTTGATTGAATGCGGAGTTAAGAGGAACCGCACGAAATTCTCAACGTACATAATGATAAACAAAACTCCACTTCCTCCGCCCAGTCTGATAAAAATGATTTATTGATGACAGTTTTCTGTAATCTAAAGAAAAATAGGACGACAGATTAAGGTTTATCTCTCATTTCCATTCACATTCACGCCTTTATTTGTCACTCGCCAACGGGAGGGATGTCGGGTGTTCTTGCAATTCCTCAGCCATTCATATTTTCCACAGAGGTATCTCTTCATCGACAATCTCGACTTCGTATAATAAGGGGAAAGTTTTAAGAAAATTCATGTTGAATTGGCGCAAATTATCCATTGTTTCAGAGAGGTTCCAATGTAAATAATGGAGGGTTCAGGCAAGGATCAAACGCTTGTCGAAAATCATAGGAGTTTCATCTTCCTGAACAAAAGAAAAAAGAGACCTGACTATGATATTGTGTACAGAATGGAGTTTCATATCACGCGATGCACTTAATTATTATATAAATATGCATTAGATAATCCGTAACCCATACAAATTACGGAACATGATATTCACTTTTGGTAACTAGTATATACTTCACCAAACAAAAATCTTCAGTAATATCCGAGACAGTTTTACTCGATTTCGCTCATTTAATTAGAGTGGATGAGTGTGTTTTAAATTCATTAAAAAAACTATATTTGAATTTGATAATACGAATCGTGTTCGTGTAGACGGGGGAGGTTAATGTCAAAATGTACATAAAAATTAAAATATAAAAAAACATAATTGACAGTAATGATTTTTTTTTGTAAAAGAAACTCTGGTTATGACTTTTGTTGGGAGCAGGGTATCAAAAGTTTAATAAAATGAATAATAATAAAAAAGAATCTTAATAGGTGAATCTGTCCTAAAGGTTAGCGGTATTGAATTCGTTACCGGTAGAAAAAACAAAAACTGTCGACTCATCGGTTAAGCTCATTAAACCCTCTTTTTAGAACTCCACAACAGTTCAATACGCTGCACAATAACTGTCATCTAAGCATCAGTTTCGTAGATTTGGCAGCACTCTCAATTGACTCGTCAGGAAGAGCGCGTTTAAAGAGGACGCAGCTGGAATAGCAATTGTCTTCGGGGTTCGTCCGATGTCATCACTGGGGACGTAAAAAATAGGACGCTGGATTCCAGATGAGCTTTGTGACTGGTCTACCGAGATAAATAAACGATCGCATTCTCCGGCGTAGAAAATTTTATTCATAAGATTATTTCGATTTACTCTGTATTTTCTGTACTTTTATCACGCGCGTGATGGATCGGAAGTGGGTCACAGCTCAAACTTTTAGACAATGAGTTAAATTATTATTTCCCTTGATGCTCAAAGACTATTGGAATCTAAAAACATTCAGGGTGAAAATTCATTCTACTTTCTTCATAAATGATTTCGGGTACAGACTGTTTGTGCACAACAGGTATAACCGAGTCTCGAATCGTGGACATTGCATTCTCAACAGCACGAATTTCGAATCGTTTGGAGATTTCTTCAAATCGTGCTCACAGCAAAAGTCTATCTGGTACGGAGATTAAAATCTGCTAGAACAATTACGATATTTTTTCTACTCATTTGTCGAATTTCCTCACTGCAGACAGCATTTGAAGGTGCAAGAGGATTGTTTATTTCAGCTCTCAGAATACAGCGTAATCCGCGTATATCGAATTCTCACGTGCTTCCAACAATTTTTGGCTCACTTTGATCAGTTCCCTACCACTTATATCAAACTGGGAAGGGAAAACAAAAAACCCAGATTGAACGACTAGAAGCAACAATGTATCCTTCGAGTTGTTTTCAAGTTCTGCCAATACCAACTTTGCTGAGGATTTGTACATAGATTAAGTACAAAAGTAAAAAGAAATTGATAGTTTAGTTTCAGATATGCTTATTGATGTTGTTAAACATTTGCGGTATATTTACACAAAAAATATACTCTTGGGGAAAATACATTTAAAGTTGTAACAGAAAATAGTCTTATAACACTTTAAGGTATTTATAGTAACAACGTGATCAGCTAGTGACGACGAAAGGAAGACATTTTGTCAAGAATTATTTGAATTCGTGGTTATATCGAACTTTGTTCCAATTCCCTTGAGTTCAATGTGTAAGGTTTTCTCTGTATTTCACGAAATAATGAAGTAAACGTTTTAAATGTCACTCAAATAATAAAACAATACATTATTTTAGAGGACCTAGATAACTCGCACATTCACTACATATTGTCATATTTTAATAATGATTCTACGAATTATCTGCTTTTGAGGTAAATTTAACACTGTCTGAACGCAAGTCGGAATTATACGGAAGCAATAGAAGAATAGTAATTGAAGATCATTAATTTAATTTATATTGCACAAACAACATCCTCTGAACAAATATGACAATTTTTTTAAAATTTATTTAAACACCATCAATAGAATCTAAATATCATTCATAAAAAAACAAATGTGATGTCCAGTACCTTTTGGTAACTTAACTCATGAATGTGAGGTGGCTATATACTAACGAATAAATTTTTGCGATTATCGATCATCGCCATTAAACATTATTATTTAAAAAATAAATTTTATGTTATTTTTTATTTCAGAAATCCAAAAAATATGTTGGATTTGTGAAATTATATTAAATGGAGTAATTAATTTATAGGAAATTAATAAATATGATGATGGAGTCATCGGCATGTCGTTAATTGGTAGTAAGAAGCTGAGTAGGAAATATCATCGGATTTGACTTGAATTTATTCGCACATACTCGTGGTTTATGTCACCTTCATTGATTGGATTTTGCGCGATCTTCACAATAAACTCATATACTATATTGCTTTTACAATGACCTCCCCTTTAGAATGAGCAACAGAGAATTTTATTTCATTTAAACCACGTAATAAATCAACGAAAACGCCAATATTTGATAGTGATTAAAATAAATGAGAATAAAATGTGTATAAAAATGAAAAATAAATAAATTAATACACCTTACTTCGTGCTGCTGCCCCTGTGATAAGAACAAATTCAGTTAAGCAATGAAATTCCGTTCGTGGTCTTTAATTTTTCTAAATGGATAACACTCTGGCGCCAATGAAACATGAATGAATTCCACATGATAATAGTAATGCGATAATTTAGAACTAGTAGACTTTTTAAACTAGTAGGTAATTTTATCTTCACTGAAGGAAATGACTCGATTATTTGACTTGATTTTATTTATCACGATGATTAAGCGTCAATAATGACAAGAATACAAGACAAATAGAACTTTATTGACATGTTGGATCAGGTTTGATGAGACATGGATTTTTCTTATTTTATTTCACAAAAAGTATTGATACAATTTTTTCCTTCATCGAATTAAACGTGGTCATGTATTGGAGTTTCCCCATCCTTCAGTAAATAAAGTAATTAGTGTTTAAAATGTTAAACGCAAATAATAATAATAAATCAAATAGAGGTATGCAGTAGGTGGCTTCTTTTTAGAAGAGATGGGCCGAGCATGGTGACAGTAGGAAGTTCCTATCTTTAAAAGATTTTTCCCTGCGTTGATGAATAAATCAGTCAGAACAATGTCACTCACATAATAGACATTTTAAAATATGAGAAAAATATTTTAGACGTTCCATCAATTACCTCGAATGACTAATAGAGTTATACAGTGACATAACGAAAACTCCAGCACGAAACCGGGTTGCTTGTTTAGTGCGATTACGCTTTCTTGTGTACAAAATGTTAATAACATTTTGGAGCCTTTTTAGGAAATATTCCTAAATTTATACTTTTTCATTTGAATTACCCTTTATTTTAAAGTGATATGAAATCTGGAGTACGTGCGTCGACAACAAGTAGATTTATCTGTAAACAGGAATGAAATTAATACGAATGAAAGTGAATGAGATTCACATATTCATTCAGTCAGAATTGTTGCGTACACACAGATGAAGGCAATTCTAAAAACGACTTCTTCGATATGAGGGAACTCAAAAGGGATATTTCCGTAAAAGAATCGAAAATTTTCACTATTACAATAAAAGTGATTTCCCTAAAGGAAATAAAGACAAGAAGATGCATATATTCAAATGATGAGTCACCCTTTACATAACCCAGAGTTCTATCGCACTCTGAAGCATGGAATTGTGCAAGGACGAAAGGCTCGAGTGTGGAGCCGCTGATGCAAACAGTTCGGAGCGATGATGTTGCCTTAAGTGGAAATAATTTGTCTAAGTTCTTTCTATTTCTCAAGAACTCTCAAGAAACGAACCCTTGTTGCAGATTTGGCACATATCCGATGATAATGAACATTCTACGATGTACGATATTCAATTTGAACAGTGCCTTAATCAGTGTAATCAAATGCTATTACTGTAAACCAAATTGATTTCTCTGGCCTTACTTTTTCTAATTGTTTTGATCAGGTATTCCCTTTTTTCAATTTTTTAAAATAAAAATTTGTCTCTGAATCTTAATTCTATAATTTTTTCTTAGAATTTCAAACACTTGTGGAGTGACTTGTGTTTGATAAGCACTGACCTGATTAAAAGTGGCGTCCAGCATGACTTGTATGGAGCTGAAGTACTTTATTTGTATGTTGAAATCTGGGAACCCAAAGCTACAAACGCAGAGAGGACTAGACGCTCAAAAAGTTCAAAAGAATTCAGTGACTCACGTTTCTCCTCTCTTAGTCGACGGACAGGAAGTTTCACTTCCATACTTGAGGTTAATTACTGTATCCTTTCAAACGGGATGCGACTATTTTCAAACGGGAAGCTACCTAAACATAAAGATGTACAGTTGGAATATTACGAAACGTAAAGGCAAGAGTGATGTCCAAGTGTGAACTATCGTTCCTTTTGGAGACTTTTAGGCTTCCCCGACAAAACCATTTAATTCAACCATGCCTTACTGTTAGATGTCGTTCTTGCCTTGCCAACATTTGCGGCGAGCGAGATATCTTTCGTCAGAGCAACATCACTGGCCGCACTCAGTGTCGTCACAGTCCACACGTGCTCCGTCGCGCATAACCAAGTGACTCGCACAAACAGCAGCATCCGCAGCAGTCAGCGACCGAAAGACGGCGCTATTCGCAGACGTCGAAAGCAATCTCCCCTTCCTCGCGGATTGTGATCCGACGCGATGAGAAAACCCGGCAGTAGAAAGACGTCGGCGGCCGTGCGCAAAAATAGCGGCCGCTTAGCGTAATTATAGGTTAGTGGTGACAAATCGCGTAGGAGCACATGGAGGGCGACCTTGGAGAGGTCGAAGGCTTCTGGACGGACGCTGCTTCTGTTGGGAGGGGGTGGGGGAGACGCGTCCTCCCGCTGCCCGAAGGTTCTTTTCCCACAGACCCCTTTCAGCGACGCTCCAGCGCGCGCGTTTGCTTTGTCCAGGGTTGTCCACAACGCCAACTCGGATACGTCATCGTCCCGGTACATCTGTGGCGTAAACAGATTTGCGATTTTTCTTTTCCTTTTTTGAGACGTTGATGAGAATTTGTAATTAAACAAAATTCTTGTCCTATTGGTGTTATTCTTGTCCCTGTACTCTGTCCCTCCTTTAGAGGGGGGTAATTCCCATTACAAATTAATAAGAACTTTTAATGTGTTAAAACTTTCCAAATAAGAATTTTTAAAACGCAACAACCATTCCCAATTCCTCCGACCAAAATCATGTGGTTAGGTGCAACAGCAGTCCTGATGATCTGAACCTCACAACATTGTAAAATATGACATGAAATTAAAAAATTAAACATTAATTTAGATAGTAAATAATAATGATAATCATAACATAATCGCCTTCTTTCCCATCGAGCTAATGTGTCAGATAGCGCGGGTTCAACATCCCGCTCGGACAGATTGGGTGAGGTTTTCATCCCAGGTTTCCCTCTCATATTTCACAAAAAATGTTTGTTCTGTTTCTTATGTTACCAAGCAACCTCTCATATTATCAAACATCTTTCACCTACATGAGGTTAGGTGGAAGAGTCTCAAGGCCCGAACCTGTCACACCAATAACTCGACGAAAAACACATAAGCTTTACTTTAGCATAAATTAAAATATTTTTGACGAGTTGTTACACCGAAGTAATATCTTTTGCGGTATCTAACAATTTGCTACAAATTAAGGTGATATCCTTATTTAATCTTTTAACCCCCCTCCAAACTCTGATCCCCAACCGAAAGAAAAATCGTCTTATTTCCACCACTGATAGATGCTGATCCACGCGTATCACACCTTGTTAATTCACTTGCCTGCAATGTATGGCTTACTAATTAATATTGATGCTGTAGTAACGTCTGCTATGCAATAATGAATAAATCTTTTAAATAGGACCTTATGTTGTAAGCAGACATTTACTTGTATAAAACGTGCACTTGGTGAAGAATTAAAAACACTTAAAATTTCAAGAAATATTATACACATTTAAAAAAAATAATTTTAGTATTTGTAATTGGGAAAGTTGCGTGCTATTCAAACTTATCTACATGGAGCGACAGAAGGTAGGAGTCGGGTGGTAGGCTATTGTTAGTAGGTGGGCCGCTTAGCTGGGTTTACCAACAACTTGACCCTCGTAGAGGAGTTTGTAGGAGTTGATAGTAATAGAGTTATTGTTCCTAGGAGGAGGTAGTTAGAGGAAGGAAGGTTTACTTTTCAGTAGTCACAACTATATAAACTGGGACATACATGTGAAAATCTACAAAACAATTTCTGGCCCCACCGAGAATTGAACCCGGGATGACTTGGTGGTGGGCTAGAGCCCTACCACCTGAGCCACGGAGGGGATTATAGACATTACACGACGTGTCGTCTCGTATATGAGACATCTTCAGGTGTCAAGTGACTGAATGTCTTATCAACGTCTTGGAATCAAGGAACTTCCAAACGAGAGAGGATTCAACAGCATGCGTCAATTCTTGACAGTTTTAAGTGTTTTTAATTCTTTATCATTGTGACATGTAGTTTTGTATTAAAAAAATGTTTGCTTATGACATAAGATTGTATTCCAAGAATGTACTAATTAATATGTTCACTTAGTAATGATTTATTTCAATTTACACTTTTTATTACTGAGCTATGAAAATAATGGAGCCAGTGAGGTTCATTGAGTAAAGCGCTGGGTCGACTGGGATTCAAACTTGTGGGAGATCATGGGGGGAAATAACCTCACTCTTAACGCCCACACTGTATCCCAGGTCCCCTAAATCAGATGCAAAATCAGTAACGGACGTCGGAGCGTATTTTCATACGTAACACTAGTTCCGAAACGACTGGTCTCCGTAATCTCTTAATTCTTTCCTTCGAAATTATAACACTTTGTGGATATTGGCAATACCCGTAGACTATAATTGTCTATGACTAAGAACTTTCTCCCTCAAGACCCTACATATAAATATTCAATTAATGCTTATTCTACTTCGAAACCACCTAGGGCAAGTTTATTTTAAGCATTCAAATATATTAATTAAACGTACCGTATCTATGATCATTTCTCTTCGTACCAAAGTGAGGTGCATTAGGGAAGGAGGCATTTAAAGTTTTGACCTTTTACCGACCGGCAAGACTTAAGAGCGAAAGATACCTCCATAACGTGACTCGTGAATTGAGTTATATCGTGTTGACAGATTTGATTACATGATTTCTGGTAAACATGGATTTATTTCATAACTGCGATAGCCATATCAAATGGTTGTCAAATAGATTATAACTGTCGATCGCGTCAACATGTTTGTTCCATTTTCACGGTTTCAGGTGGCTACTAATGAGAAATTCGTCATTTGGTCTAACAGTAAGAAAAGTTTAGATGGTATCTTGGCCACTGCAGAAGCTAGTCAAGTTGCCAAAGATTCGTGGTAGGAATAGGCTTCAAAAATACGTTATTAAATTTAAAAAATTCGTATTAAAATGTTAAGAATGTTAAGAAATTAATATTTTATAAGTATATTACGCCATGGTACGAATTCTATATTTCGACATGGCATTTCTGGTGACATCAAAATTCTCGTATTGCATTAGAGTTTTTCTTGTTTCTTAGATTCACTGTATAACGCTTATTTGAAGGTGCAAACCCCCGATCACCTTTGCTGAATGGGGCCATGAATAATCATAGCAATATTAATGAAAAGTTGACCCCTTAAGGACCAAAACGGCTTCGGACCTTTATACAAAATAGAATGAATTTTTATTTTCAACGGTTTATCGAATTTTTCATGGACGATCAGGAGATTTTAAATCTATAGTTTTACCCTCCACGCTACTTTGGTTGTTAATTCCAGCTTAATAAACTCAGATCCTAGGTTACTTACAGAAGCAGGAAAGTATTACCTCAGAATATATTCCTGAACTGTTCATATCTGGTTCATAATTTGAAAAGTGAATTGAGAGGAAAGGACAGTTCCAGAAAAGGAAAGCGTGAATATTGAATGACCAATATCTAGTTTAGACTCTCCGCCATTCATGCGGGCATAGAGTGTTGCTTAATGATTAAAACTTTTTACAGAGAATCGCAATAATAAGACTTATTCTTTTAATTTTTCATTCAGATTTGTGGGATTTCAACCAAAGTGTGATCTCAAGAACCTTTCGATCGTTTTGTGTTTCTAATTTTCTATCAATAATTTAAAGAGGATTAAATTAACGTAGTTTGAGGTTGTCTCATACGGTGAGAAAGTCCTCCCAATGCCGACAGAGGTTTTAATGTTACGTCAAATTTTTCACCACGAATCGAATGGAAGTAGGTGAATTGGAAAGTGCGCAAGCGTTGCTCGTAATGCCTTTACTCCTGCTAGTCGTAAATAAGGAAAAACCGGTTCGATCCCGGGACCGGCATGTCTGCGAGATTCTCCGAGACTGGTCTCTGTCAGATTGTTCTTGTTTCCTAAAATACAGTACAAACTCGTTTATTCGGACCAACCTGGAATAGCAGAGATACGGATAATAAAAATTCCTAATAGTACGGATGATGTATGAAATAAACAATTAAACGATGTACTGCAGCGATTCTGCCTTTTGCCATAGTGAACATAATAATAACACAACTGAGTATTGAGAAATAGCATATAGGGAGTGTGTCATAACCAGGGCTCGGATTTTACATGATTTGGATATTTCTTTCATACCTTTCTGTGGCTTAGAGGAATCGAGAGACCATTTGGATTAATTTTAATAATGCACATAAATGCATATTTTTGAGATTTTTTGTTTTAACTATGATTTTTAGGTTAAATTACTATAATAATTCAGAAAATGTATGTTTTTCATTTAACATGGCTTATACTCCACTTACGAGCTCCGTGGTTTTATTCAGCTAACCCAAGTACACTTACACTTTGTTAGTAGTAGTATCGTCATAATTTTTCTAAAGTGCATATTTCGAACTTTTTGTGCAATTAATTGGATTTTTAGAGCATAATTTGTACTAAGTGCATATTTTCCGATTCTTTAGAGCATATTGAATCGAGACCTGGTCAACGTAGATGGTCCGCGGTATACGCTCTCCTAGCCATTGAAACTAAACCCTATTAGGTTCACATATTAAGTTATTGAGTATTTTTGTTTTGTTATATTTAATACCAAGAACTGTAAGTTGAACCAAGTAAAGAACGTAATGGTTTCTTGTTTGTAGGTAGAACAGGTCACACACAAAATACCACATTTGAAACTTTCCTTAAAATTGTCGAAAAAGATAGTAGATAAGTAAATAAATTTGGACAGTAAAACTGCTCCGGATAAACCAGTGATCCGGATAAATGAGTCTCCGTACTATACTCCACTTTCCAATACCATGTAATTTTTCAATCGAAAGATGGTGGGGCGTGGCGAAGTACTGCAACTCAAAATCAATATCCTTGTAAGAAAAATGATTAAACCAGAATCAAAAAACAAAATATAAAGACAAAAATAAGTACATGACTTATTGGAGATGAGACATAAAGATGTGTAACTAGATGGGCGTACGCTCTCCTAGCCATCGATACTAAAGACGTGGCATAGAAACTAATTAAAAACAGCAATTTTTTATGTTAACGAGATTCGGGACAATATGATGCAGGACTAAACCATTTTACTGCGTATAGTCAAAATGCCTCGTTTCTGACAGTGACGGATCCACTTGCTCCTCCCAAAAACGAGATAGAAATTAAGAAGTTTTTTACTTCTTAATTTACAGGTGTATAGGGCAAACATATGACTTACTTTGTTTTAATAGATTTCCACTCCAGCATGGAAACATGAGCATGGGGCTGCGATATTTCACTGTTTGTAGAATATTCGCACTCCAGCGAGCTTCCGAGACATTTCTCTATAGGAAATTTCCTAGATAAAATTTACAATAGAAAGATACTCGAAAAGTGCAAATCATAAATAACTTTTAATTGCAATAATCATACTTTATTCGTACAATAAATTAATGATGAATTATTGGTGTTATTATAAAATGTGTAATAATACTATTTTACGATTCATTGAATGATAGGAAAAGTTTTCCTTTTTGAGTCCCTCCCAAAATCAAATCCGGGATCCGCCCCTGGTTTCTGACCCTCAGCGTTTCCACGTCGCATGCGGTAGCCGCGTGGCGGTGCGAGCGTCGCGGTACGTCGCGCGTCGCTTGTTGCCGGGAGCGTGAGCGGGCGGTGGCTGCTGCGTGCCGTCGTCGCGCCGGTCGCACCAGACCTGCAGTCGACGGATCAGGAATAGATCCTCATCTCGGGAGGCATGTCACGGGGGCGACAAAAAATTGACTGCGCGCGGCATTCCCCGTCTAGACGCTCTCCTCACGAGGAAGAATTCAAAAAGAAAAAGAAACAAACGCTTTTGGAGAACGAAATGAAACAGAAACGACTCTTGGAATGCTGAACTTCTGCGAAGCGTGATTTGACGAGAGAGAACACAATTTGATACCACTATTTGAAAATTGATTTCAAGAAAAAGTTGTACTCAAAAGTATTATGGATGAAGGTATTTGTAAATACGATATATCGGAATTATACGAGTTTGTTTATTGAATGTAAATGTACGTACTCAACATCACGCAACACTACGCACAGAATAACGTTATTCATATCAAATGTCATTACTCTAAGTCTCTTTATACACCTGTACATGTATACCCAAAACTGTTCATTTACAAGACAAAACATCCGTACGTTAAAACAAAATCTGTACATTAAAATTGTATATATAATGAAGAAAAATGTAAAATCTGACAAGAAACATCCGATTTAAGCAAAAAGTTCACCACGCGATAGAGTAAAATGTGAAAATATGTTATTCTAAACGCATTTTTCATAAAATGAACTATTTTTTACTGTAATTCTCGTTTAAATTCGAAGTTTTAGTCACGGTGTTTGATTCGAATGTTTTTCTGATGTCTGACGCACGTGGCACTTCGCCATCCGTTAGAAATTCGTTTCACACTAATGCTGTTATTACGTCACACCGGGAAGGAAAACAAATGGTGGAGTTGTGTTAATACTAACCTGATCAGCTTCTTGACATAATGAATCATTATCAACATAAGTCTGGATGTATGAATAATCGAAACGACAATTCATAAACATATTTTGTATTTAATTCAACTTTTGGATATCATATATTCCATAAGTATAGACGTAAACTATTAACATAGTCTGGATACTTCAAAAATTGTAATAAAAATGTGGAATACGAAGTCGAGATATTTTTCATATACTTAGAACGGGTTCTCATTATCACTTCACAAAAGTTATCTCACGCTCTGGAATGATACAATTTTTTTTCTTCATATTCTTCGCAAAATTGAACCAGTAGTATACTGTATAATGTTGACTCAATACATCCTACTTTCTTTACATCATATTCGTCATGAAACGTATTAATTTTTCGTTCGAGCGTGCCCTTAAGCATAAATCGCTCGAGCAAGAGAGAACGACCTTGGAATTTGTGCGATTCAGCGAACTTTCACACGTAGGGAAACAGTTGTAAAACACTCTACTCTCGGACTAAACCCATAAGCTTCCACAAATGTTTGAGACCGCTCGGAAAGAATTTAAATAACTTTGAATACTCATCTTTTTTGGGAATACTTGGGACGAAAAATAATAGGTCAATTATTTATCCTATCTCCAAGAATTCCACGAACAGAAAAACACAATGCTACAATAATATTTAATGAATTTTGCTACAATGATCATTCCACAGTGAATATCTAATTCACTGTTATTTTAAAAAAGGACTGAAAGTCAAAAATACATTTTAACACATTTTACGTATTCTGAATATCCATCTATCTAACCAACGATGAAAGTTATCTTTTGTGGTAGACTAGAGCCTATTACTCGTAAGTCGCGTCCAAATGCAGTTTTACCTTGGAACCGATTTGGTTGCCGCATTGGCCCGCTTGAAGATGCACGATCTCCCTCATGGTATCACGAGCGCGCTGGTGTGCGGCGCCGTACGGACACTGCCCTCGCCATCGAGGCAGCAGTCACTTGCGCGGTTCTTGTCGACGCTAGCGTCTCCAACGGCTGACTCTAAACGACATCGCGATAGTGACGCTGTGGTCAAACGTGGAACTTCACAGTGGCGGGTTCATTAAATATGAAGGTTCATCCACGTTCTTTACCGATTGGCGTTGCTTTGTGGTCTTGCAGCGTCTTCTTACCTCAAGATCGCACGAGTTCCTTTTATCTTTACCTCCACAGCTCGGGAAGAACGGATTGGCAAGTCGTTTGGACCGATTCCGAAGCCGACGGTAGCGTCCACGTTGGCTATGACATGCCGATCGTCATTCATTACCAATGTGGATGCACTTTTATATGCTCATAAATACCGTCGTTGACTATGGATGTGTGTAATTCGTAGTTGAGGTTACGAGAATCTTCGTGTAGATGGTATATTTGAACTGGTTGTTTTCACCGGCAATAATATTTTGTGTCTTTAAGTATCACATCGCCCAGATCTTGATCTATGAGGTCATCAATTGGAAACTTTAAAAGTAATATATATATTAAAATCGGACACCATGATAAGTAACGGCGTACAAAGAGTACTTTAAGGTATTATATTCGCGATGACTGAAGTCAAGTTGCCAACTATCCACGAAACTTGGAGATATTCACCACAGTAGTTTTTTATATAATTTAATCGTTGTTTATTTTCGAGACAGATTTACGTATTTAGAAATTGGAGGAGAGAAAATTATATATGAGATCAACAAAGGATGTCCTCAGGGGTCACATGGGGAACCACTATTTTGGATTTTCTTGATAAATGAGCTGTTAAAAAAAGTGAAAGAAAGGGGATATAGCATAGTCTCATATGCAGATGATTTAGCTCCTTTGTTCAAGGAAACTCAAAAAGAGAAGTCGAAAACATAGGGAATAAGATATCGCAAAATTTGTGTGTATAGAAAATAATGTGGAAATCTGTGCAGAAAAAAGTATTGGAATGGTGTTTGGGACGAAAAATGTGAAAAGAGGGAACCAATTTTTCGAATAAATGGAGTAAGGATAAAAATTAAGATGGAAAATATGTATCTCGGGATGATTCGTTAGTTGATATGTTATATTCAAAATTAAAATATCATGCATGTGTGAAATACCTAGAAAACCAAACGAAATAAAAACGTACTATCGACTGTTAAGGATTCGATTAATGTCTATCTCTTTGGGTAGAAGTTTTGAGGACCTGAAGTTTTCAACGGTCATATCACCCCAGACACTCGGCAAAATTATTCCCGAAACCTGTGGAGCAATTTATAAGGTTCTTATAAACAAATTAACATGTAAAGTAAGACAATCGTAGTTCACATTTTATTAATAATAGAATTAATATCAGCAACTAAGTCACTCACAAAATCGATAACAATGAAGTATTATTAACCTGAAGTACATAAGTAAAATCCTCGTATAAATAATTTTATAATATCTTAATATTTTATTATTATAATAATAATGAATAAATTATTTCCTCTCGTTTTGAAAATTTATTGTTGCACTATATTATGCTTATCTCATAATTTTAACTGATTTCTTCATATGTAAGCATGTTACTGCGGGTTCTTCGATGATTTTCTTGATCATCTAAGAAATCTAGTCGACCATAGTTCCACAGTTAGGGAACATCATGGGTAGAAGATCCAGTTATTATCGCCTCCCTAACCTCCTTTAATTTATTCCGGTAACTACTCCTCAAGTTATTTATGTTATTTAGAATTGTCGATTTTGAACACGTGGATTCCATCTCCTTCCATCAATCGAATATACGCCGCCTGTTTTATCACTATCGTGATAGTCCGGAGATTTCATTTTCCATAAACAAATTTCCCTTCAATAAACATTTATAAAGTCCTCCAATAACTGGTTTTCCCTTTCCCGAGTCATTTCAAAACAAGGAATACTTGATTAATTCATTCAGAGGACTCTCAATACCCCCTGACCGACAGTCGGCCTATCGCCAGACCTCACTTACGATCAGGTCTGTCTGAGCTGCCTTCAGTTCTGCCGCATGGAGAAACGTATTTTCGGTCGACGTCCGGCCACCTGTTCAGTCCGAACTGACAGGCAAACTGGATCCCACATTCATTCCAGCCGCCGTCTTCTGGAGGACTGTTCAGGCGAAACTGACTGGTCTGCCGGGACGTGTATGGCGGGCTTTAGTAGCAGGAAGCATGGTCATTGATGAAGGCGCGCTGGTAGAAAAATGTGATCAAACAAATACCAGACAACTGGTGATTTCTAATTTAATTTAATCAACCTCGGGGTATATATTCTGGAGTCTATAGTCTAGTGACTAATAGCGATTATTGTACTGTAACTTTCTAGTCTTATTAAAAGTAACCTAGTATAACAAATAACAGTGTCTGCTGCCATTCTAATCCTCGTAATTTCCGATTATAGTGGATCATCACCCGCCCCGGGGAGGATCGATAGGAATGGCATTCGGCACCCACAGGATTGGAACGACCATGTCTGCTATACATGGCAGGTGATTTACAATATCATTAGATGCAATCAATGTGTCTCTGGAATAAATGCCAATAGATCTGCTTGTACAAGAAGTGAAGTACAAGCATATTTTAAAGACTACAGGGAAATTTGTGGTAAATGGAAAAATGATATTAAGAATGACAAGATATCACGGAGGAAGTTGACTAAAGAATTGATGAATGGATGGCAGACACAATGGGAGAAAAGAAAAAATGGGCGACTGGCGTACAATTGCATCGACAAAGTGGACTTTTGAAGAAAACGACGAAAATGGTTTAAGTTAGGAGGAGTAATACTTTAGTTTTAAACAGGACATGGTCATTTCAAATCGTATTTGAAACACATTGGAAAAGAAGATAATGACATTTGCTTGTGTGGAAAAGGTAGTGAAACGCCGGATCACATTCTATGGGATTGTGACTACTACGCACAAGAACAAGAATGGTATCTCACGAAGTAAAACGATATATACATCATGAATATTTCACAATATTGGACACTAATAAACTCAGAAATGAAGTACAATTTATGTGAGGAAGATATTGACAAATTAGGAGAAATACGATCAGCATTGAGATGACGACGAAACAGACGATAACCTCCATTTCCAGGAGACAGCTTCTTTCTTGACAACAGTGAATCTAGATGGGTCTGGCAAAGCTGCGTTGCGCAGTAAGCAGCAATGATAGCAGTAACTGAATATCAGGCCCTCGTATCGCATATGCTAAGGAGATGAGACCAAGAGGTCAAACAAAATTTTAAAAATGCCAGTACTATGTTATGCAGGAGACGATGCGTGGGTCCTCAATCACCAACCCGAAACAATCAATGAATGACGTCATTCCCCAAGAAGTCCAAGAAGTTACGGGCTGAGCCATCTGCAGGGAAGGTATTGCTGACCTTCTTTTGGGATAAACGAGGCTTTGTCATGAAACACTACTAGGGGAATCGTCATTACCAGTGGATGACTGATTGCAGGTGTCATTTTGCAACACGACAGTGATTGACTTCATGCTGTCCGTGCAACAGTTGCAACCATCACTGATTTTCACTTTCATATTCTTCCACATCCACCATGTTCACCAGACCTCGCCCCAAGTGGTGACCACAAGTTTAGGCCACTCAAAGAGGCGTAGTGAGGAAAGAAATTTCGTTCCAACGAAGAGGTGCACCACGCAGTGCATGAGTGACTGCGCACACTACAGCAAGAACTTTTTCCGAGAGGAATTTGTGCATTTCCGGTGTGCTGGGGAAGTGTGTTGTGCGTCAGGGAGACTGTTGGAAAATAATACACTTGTTCTTTTTTTGTTCATTATGTCATGTATAAAAATATTTAAGGTTTTTATATGACTACTTAGTAGTTCTATTTTACTGTACCTTTATAAATTCTGGTCTCTTAGGACGGTTCTGTTCGTCCATCCCCGTCGGTGTGCTCCTGTCACATTTTACTTCCATCATTGTAGAGTCACAGAAAAAATGTAAAGTAATATTTTTTTAAATAAATAAAAGCTTGAATTCTGGAAGGCCAATGCTGAAGATCGGAACAATCTGAAGATATCCTTCGGTCGTATATACATGTAGAACATAAAAAGTTTTTAGTACACAATGTAGCATATACAAACCAAGTAATTTTGGTGCCGCATCAAAAGTATAGATAAAAATATTTAATTGAGTTGACCACTGAATTTATTTTCCACTTGTAACGAAACGGAGCTTACAGTTTTCTTTTCTTAGGTAACCGGAAATGAGGTGAACTCGGGGATCAGTGGTGAAATGAAAAACAATCTACACGTGTTCGCTTTACATCGAGGATCAGAAGGAAGGTGGGAATTGGTATGGCGCTGAGGCATCCGTTCACAATTATACGTACCTCTGCTATTAAGACTGTGCTGACACTAACTTTCTCATGGACCCCTAACGTATGTAGAACTAATTAAGGAAAACATTGTTTAGTGCATAAAGTTTTTCGGTCGTGTAGCGGCCATCTTCTGTGGTGAATGACGGGATTGTGACTGGAATGACCAGGAACAAGATAGAGACACAATGTTTTCCTGATATATTTGTGAAAACTCCATGAACACCTCACAATTATCCAGTATTGAAGAAAGAATGTAAACCTCACCTTTTCGAGTGTCCTACCGTGAGAACCAATACCGCCATTGCCTGACTATCGAGTACCGGGTACCAGGTATTTGATCCCAAAAAATCGATATTCACGAACCCTCATCCTGATAAAAGATGGATCTACATCATCACCTGTATATACACGATATTTTCACGAATGTTTACGTCATCATGCGACAGAGAAGTATACGTGCAAAATATTTTATTTTCATCTGCTTTCGTAAGAAATATTTTTCGTAAGTAACCAGTGCGTAGATGTCTGTCTTCCCAAACGTAATCACAAAACGCCAACATAGCAAAATAAATAGTACAATATAATGTTTTTTTTTGTAAATGAAGTTCAATTCATGTTTAAACTGTACGTTAGCGCAAATAAGTTGTTGGAATAATTATTGTATTTTAATATGTTGCGTCGAGAAGACATCTCAAAGGAAACATGTGAAACACGTTAATATTATTGTTTTTTAGACAAAAAATTAGCAAGGAAATAAAAAGCTTCACGCTTTTATAGAAAATACGATGAAATACGACTAAAAAAATTGAACATGTATTCAAGGAGTGTGAGGAACAATCGAAAAGTTAGCGTTTCACTGTTGCAATATTGACAGGTTATGGGTTTATTGTGGCTATTAAATGTTAAAAATGGCCAACCTCGTAAACCTTTGACGTACTCCCCCCATATTTGTAACACTCCACACACACATCTCCGCAGGGTGCTTCTTATTATTTCTATATAGTTAATAATAAATATAGTAAATATATTAATAATATACATAGTACAACTATAAACAATGGTACAATAATTCTTACAACAAAAAATAATATTACGATAAATAATATATAATAGAATAAATAATATAATAATACAGTAAATAATAAAATTATGATACAATAAATAACAATGTAATAATTATAATTAAAAATTTCGAAGAATTCATAGCGATTGAATCAATTTGCTGATTCAATATGCAATTCAGAAAACATTAGCGCTGTATTCATATTTCAAGGTCATATTTCCTAGGATTATTTCCTAGGATAAACACCATTGCTACACTACTGGAAAATGAAAAAAGAACACCATGAATTCGTGAACCCACCAGAAGGAAATTTTATTGACACATTCTCGAGGACGTATACAACAAACGATAACGCCGACAGAGCCATACGCATATGAGTATATTCAACAGGGCGTGCGAATGTCAGAGCTAGTACCCTGTATACCCTCCTTTTGTAGCAATGCAGGCTGCAATTCTCCCATGTAAACAATCGTAGAGATGACAAAGGTAGTCTTGCGGAAAGGCCTGCTATGCAATTTTTTACCTGATGCCACATTTGGGACAGATTTTCTGACGGTCTTGCAGAGCGCGCAATATGACGTTTCATCCAGTCAAAACATGCTCAATGGGGGACAGATCTGGGGATCGTGCAGGCCAGAGTAGTTGACGTACACCTTGGAGAGCAAGTTGGGTGACACGTGCATTGTCCTGCTGGAAAAGGACATCACCTTGTTGGTGCACAAACGGTAGCACGACTGTTGAATGATGTTTTGGATGTACCGTTCACTGTTCAATGTTCCCTCTATGATCACCAAAAGAGAACGGGGTGGCTGTGGATCTTCAGATATAGATTTTTTCTCAGCTTCTAGAGTGGAAGTTAATGAGTCTGTATTCGTGAGACCAGATCTTCACTACATTTTAGAGTGATTTGTTTGCTTGATTTTCTCGAAACGTACACCCCTCTTCACTCGATTGTGTCGCATCGTGAAAGGGGTGGTACAGGCACTTTTCAGTGATGGAGTGTCTTGATAATATATGGCTTTTTGCTCCCAAATATCACTTTGATACATTTCTAAACAAAGATGTTATGAAGTGAAGTTACCACACTGCTAATCTTGACGCACGTTACGGAAATCTTAAAAATAAAACGACACTACTGTCTTCTATAAATATAAAAGCATATTTGGTTTGATGTCCGATGTAATAGAACATAATCATTTAATAACTCACCGCATATATCGATCAGTCTTACAACCGCCCGTGTGCACGTTTCGAGACGAACTGCCTTCGCCGGAAAAGCCAGGTCGTCACAGCATTGTTGCCACCCGACTACATTGCCTCTCTGTATTGTTGTAAGTGCTGGCGGCAGGTTTCTGCCACATTACTCCCCACACACACATACACACAGTGCGGAGCGACAAAGCGATTGGGGAAGTAGGCGCGCCTCCACGAGCGGGCGGCTGCACAGACGGTGGGTCGGTGTTCGGTCGAGCTGGTGGCACGCTCCCATCTGAGTTGGGAGGTGCGCCACTACGGAGGGTGGCAGACTCTGGGGTGGACGGTACTCCCAACCATTCCGAACTTGGCCTCTGTAGTGTGAGGATCGGTCCGCGTTTCCCGTGCTTTCGGTGCTATTCACTGCTATCCGGTCGATTGTCGTGCTTTCGTTCTCGGACCACGTGGTCCCGCGACGCGCAGTTTGAACCTTCGGGAGAGAACTTGCACGCACAGTTGCGGTTTCTACGGCAACATGGCCGAGGCAACCCGTGTCGTGCGAGTTGCATCCACCTCGTGGCGCATAGGCGTTGCCTACTGCATAAGCTGCATCTTATGATGCAGTAAGTTCAGTTGGGTGCTCTTTTGCTGTTGCGGGCGTGACCGCGGATTCTTTACCTCGAGTTTTAGTATTTTTTAAAACTCCGATATCGCGATATCAGCCAACATAGATCAGTCGGTTGTCGACGTCTTTCCTCTAGTTGTACCAGAGGAAGCGTCGACGAATTCTGTAAGTGGGGAAAGCGAGCCTATGAAGAAGTCTTCCACCACCGCGGTAAGAAGTGGACCTCGGCCAACCGCCGCCTGACTGCTGAAAGGTCGCTCCGCAAGCAGCTGCTGGGCACCAGACGGCAACGTCTGCAGACCATTCCAGCTGCTGCTGCCCTAATGGCGTCCTCCGAGCGCTGCGAACCTGTGTCCACTGCGCTCCTTCCGGGTGAGTCTAGTGCTCCTCCATCGCCCAAGCCTACTGCCACCAGATTTCTGGCGTTGCCCGGTAGTTAGCAGAAGAAATTGACCATATTAAGTCTGCACCTAGGAGCATCACTCATATTGTTCATGCACCCCGCCCCCACAATAATATGGAATGCGAGGAGTGGTATATTCCAGCAAAGAAGGTTTTTAGGCCAAAACCATCGCAGGAACGTAGGCTCCTGAATTTATAAAATCGGTTTGCACCCATTAGCGCACCTATTAACACCGCTGAAACAGCTATTAATGACGTGAGGGACGAGATTAAAGAAGTAAATTCTTTAGGGTTCACGGACGCTGCTTCCGTTCCCTCAACCAGTACATCCGGCTCTCAGTCTAAGACCTTGATGTCTGATAGTGTAGGGAAAGTTGCTTCTTCTCCAGATCCTACATCCTCACAAACTTCTACCTCTCATACCACCAAGCCTTGTAATCAGGTTTACGCCGGAAACGGCCGACGGGGCGGGGGCATATACATAGAAAATGTCCTCGAAAATGTAGGGCTAATACCCTCATGAGAGTAAACGTGGCCGCTGTTGGCGTCCTTTGCCAACATCGTGCAAGGGACCACTGGTCCATCTGCTTCTTCTGCTTCAGCCTCTCTTGGCAACTTTTCTTCGCTTCCTACTAGTCTAACTGCTACAGACCTACAGTCTTTAAGTGGGCTGTTGCAATTCTTTACAAATTTTGATCTGCGTGCTATTTTCGACGCCACCAAATTAATTCTTCCCATTCTTTCAGCCACTGGCCCCTTCCTCCATAAGACTCTTAACGCCTTACAAGCTCTTGCCCCCATTCTAAATGGCCTCCAATAGTATTACATCCTTTGCGTCGTGGAACTGCCGTGGCACGACTGCCAGTAAACACGCGGAAATTCGACAATTTCTTTCCGTCTTCTCAATCCATGTTCTTCTTCTCCAGAATACATGGCTTACTCCCTCTTCGTCTTTCTCTCTTTCGGGGTACCACATCTATAGAGACGATAGACCCTACGCCATCCCCAATATAAACCCACGAGGCGGTACAGCCATCGCCATCCGAAATACTATCCCCCATACTCGCCTTCCAACTCCTACTCTTTCTTCTCTTGATGCCACGGTCTTGGATTTCGTCACACAACGGGGCCCAGTTATAGTGGTTTCCGCTAATCTGCGGCCTCGCAGACCTCTCGACGGGGTGGATCTCGACATACTCAGAGGTCTGGGTGACAGCATCGTCATCGCCGGAGATCTCAACTACAAATATACCGACTGGTGCTGCACGGTCTGCAACATCGGCGATAGATCCCTGGCCACATACCTCACACAACACCCAACTCTCCTTCTCCCTCCTCCCTCTGGTCCGACCCACCTCATCGACGACGTACCGCACGACATCCTAGATATAGTCCTTCACTCATCTAATCTACAAATTTCCACCCCATCTCAGCTTTGAATTACCTTCAGATCATCTCCCTATTGTCACTTCACTTATTTAGGCCCTTTCCTCTACAACTTTCAACCTCCTCCGACTATCACGACAGACTGGCGAGAGTACACCTCACGGCTCAGCCATAAGGTGAACTCCAATCTTCCACTTAATTCACCTGACATTGACAGCTATTTCTCACGTGATAAATCACATGTTGACGAGTTTTCGACATTGTAGTACATTCACCCCTGTTTCCCTCTTCTCACCTGGTCACCCCGCAGGACATTCTTGCTCTGATAAGTGAACGTCGTCGTTCTAAGGACCGATTCTACCGAACCAGAGTTCCTTCCGACAAAACATATTTCCTATACACCCGACGCATCTCGCAGGACAGACTTCGCGACTTCCGGATTCAACAATAACAAGCCTATCTTGCCAGGGTAACGTCTCATCCACCGACGATGTGTGGAAGATCCAGATGACACTCCGAAACCCTTGCCCTGCCATCACCCCTATGACCCGGCCAGGAAAGTTGAGATCTGCGGTGAGATGTTGAAAAATCGCTGCTCCCCTCCCACAATTACGTCCTACTCCTTTCCCTTGTTCAGACTCCTACGTCCGTTGTCTTCCACTACAATTGACGATGAGTTTACCCTGGGTGTCTGGGAGGTCAAGATCCCCCTGAAGAGAGTAAAAACCAAAAAGATGGGTGACTCCGACATAATTCGTGGTGTCTATCTTCGTCATCTTCCGCATAACGCTGTACTTCTTCTTACCAACATCTTTAATTCTTTTCTTCATCTCAGCTACTTTCCACTTTCCTGGAAACATGCCACCATCATTCTCCTTCCCAAACAGGGAGAGATCTTCGGGACCATAATAACTATCGTCCCATCAGTCTTCTTTCTTCTCTCGGCAAACTCTTCGATCGCCTTATGCTTTCTAAACTTATCCCGCACCTAGACTCCACTCATGCTATTTGTCCCACCCAATTCAATAGCGCCTGACATGAATAAGGTCCCATCTTATCTAGACAAATTGCCATTCTTGCTATATTCTTGATTTCTCCTTTGCCTTCGACACTATCCACCACGACCTTCTCCTTCGCAAAACCACTTCCTTAGTTCTCGTTTTTCATAACCTCCTACGCAGTTACCACTTCGGACGATCCTTCCAGGTACGGTACCATCGCTCCTTATCTACAATCCGCCCCATCTGAGCTCGGGGCACCCAGGGTTTTCTCTCTGTTTCTTCACGATCTTCCAACACTTCGGCATGTTTCTGAATTTCTCTACGCCGATGACATTGCGTATGGGGCACGTGTCTACAATCTTCCTTCTGCTGTCACTAATCTTCAAGCAGCTATCTCCCGCCTGGTCACTTGGAGCTCTTCTAATGGGTTCACCTTGAACCCTCCCAGTGCCAGGCAATTATCTTCACATTCGGGTACCTCTCCAGCAAGCCCTTTCAAAACCTGCAGTCACTAAAGGTCAAGGAACCACTGTGGCCTGGTCCACAAGTGTCAAGTACCTTGGGATCACGATGGACAGGAAGTTTCGCTGGGAAGATGAGGAAAAAGTATCTTTATAATAAAATGAACGGCACTCTTGCCCGCCTCTCGCAGGATCCGGCTCATAATTATACTCTTACTCTACGTGCGTCCGTAGCTTGGCACTCTATGTCTGTAAAAATTGGGCTACCACTTCCAACAAAAATCATAGTCGCCTTCACATTCTTGAAAACCGGTTCCTGCGGATGGCTGTTAAACCGCCCACGGACACCCTAACTCTTATCTTCGTCTAATTCTCAATTTAGAACCTATTACTAAATTCATCTTCCTTCGTGCCCGGAAACATATCCGGAAGGCGTTCCACGACTCCACCCCCAACAATTTGTTTCATAAGTACTCTCGGCATCTGTATCGAAGAGTTAATTCCCGTGCTCACCGTCGGTACCCTTCCGACATACTTCAATTCCCCATTCTCTCATTCTACCCTTAACAATCTATTTTCAACTTCATCGTTTCACCTCAATCTCATCTTTCTTACCCCTAACCCTGCCATAATTACCATCAATTTATCCTTTCATCCCTACCTAATTTCTACCTCCACTTCCAATATTCCTCGCTAATGAGTGCCTAAGTCACCGGTTTTCGGCGGACATGGCACTCACATTCTGTGTTTCAGTAGAACTTGTGAACAATTAAGCCGACCATGCTGTTCATCCATGATGAACACCATAACACGCGGACAACTGATGCCACACGCTAGAGAGGTTCTCCGAAGACCGTCCGCCAACAAGTACGCCGACTTGACCCAATCGATGGACACTTGCATCGTTGTTCCCGCTACAGGTAGCGTGAGGACCTTGTCGGTGCGTCCCACGACTTTATAGGGTCCGGTGTACGGAGACATCAATGCGGGACGCTCAGAGACGTCTCTCAGGAAGACGTGGGTAGCTTTGGCCAAGTCTGGGAACACGAACAGTGATTCCCGTTCATGTCCAGTGATGGGTGTTGGACGAAGGGTCTGGATTCGTCCAAGCACGGTCAGAGTCGTTGGCGGGTGGGAATCGAGTTCCATAAATCGCCAGGCAATCGTTACAGCTCTCCATATACCTGTTCGGCCGTCGACGCTTTAATGTCCTCCTTCAGCGTGTTGCGTAAGCCGAGGAGGACCCATGGGAGAGCAGCCAGCTACGAGTCCTGCTCATGGCACATCAACGCTGTTTTCAGCATGCGGTGGAAGTGTTAAACCATGTCAGATGCCTGGGGATGGAAGGCGCATGTGCGGTTTTTGTCGGCGCCACATATACTCAAGACAGTTTTGAACAGTGTCGACTCAAACTGGCGGTCCTGGTCGCATGTGACCCGTTTCAGTACAGCGAAGCGGCCTACCCACGAGATAAGGAAAGTCCAGGTGACCGACTCACTTATTATGTCCTTCATGGGCACCACCTTTGCTGCGCTGCATCATAATCTTCGATCGAGATTGTCCAGAAAAACGCGCGCGTAACACGACTGCTCGCCCATTATCGGATCACGTCTGGATCACCTCTATGGGATTTGATGCCCCATGTAATATAACATAATTATTGAATAACTCATCACTTTTATTGTTAAGTTTTACAACTGCCTCCATGCGTGTCTCCAGACTACCTTCACCTGAAGAGCCAACCGGAAGTTTTTCCTAGCTACTTTCATCTTTCAACAATTCTACATAAATAACGTTCAATAACTGAAACAATAAAAACTCTACCCTCAAAAAGATGTTCATTTCAGAATGAAGAACACAGTAATTATGGGAATCAGACCTTGTTTCATTAAAGTCTATCGAAAACTGACGGTAACTTTTCGCAACTCTGCCACGTCTGCACTTGCACTTAAATGGTACCGGGCAGCGTCTCGTGTAGGGGGTAATCTGAAAAGGTAGAAATAGGATTTTATCACAGAGATGGAAAATATTCGGTATCGAAAATCATCCAAAGTGTGCGTCCATGCTTCACAAGACACTTTTCCCTTGCTTTCGAAATTTGGCGTTGTGTTGCTTCGTCATCATTGAAAGCTCTAACAATGTCAGGCAGACTACAGTTTTTCTCGTGAATTTTCTCTCGAACGTTCTTCTTTCCTTGTTCAAATGAGTTCGATGATGTCTCAAACCCGCTTGCTGCATGAAGGAAAAGAATCACCTGAGTATTGAATTTGCACGAAGCTGACGAATACAAAACACTAGGAGCATTACATCTCTCACTCTGGTAGTAACTTCTTAGTAAGTCCTTAGATATTACTGTACTCTCTATCATGGCATCAGCATTGAAATTAAGTTTCTATTATTGGTGTCGTTGGACAGAAATTTTTCTTGTGACAATGTAACGACCGTAGTTAACGTTAATACAAATTTTGAGGACAATCGCTGTAAAGCCCGGCGATATCGTTCAGCTGCTTAAGTGTCCTGATAAGCGACGTCATTATGAAATCCATCGAATACTACAATGGCATTACACCCAAAGTTTCTCTGTACGTAGTCCACATAGGTCTTGTACACTTACTCGAAACTTGGTTATATAGTCTTACACCACACAACCTCATGTGGCAAGTACCCATCGTCAATTACTGCACATTTTGTGCTGTCAAGGTCTTCTTCTAGTGCAGGAGTGAATGCTTCGTACAACGCTGACTTTTTGCACTTGCACACGCCTTCCTCATAGAAGAGGGGCATGGGAGAAGGGTGCAAGCTCGCATCGGAATACGTCTCTGAGATCTTCATCAGACTGTTTAGTATTGCAACTCGTTGAGAGAGTAAGAGGGCAATAATATTTTTTGTTTTGTTTTTAATTTTCAGAGCATTGGGAACTGAGACAAGAGTTAACACCTTATTCTTTCGTTTCAACTTCACTTTCTCAAAAATTTCTCTTACCATTTTCTTCATGCAGCTGATGCCGATTCTGGGCGCGTAGTAATAGTTCACCCGTTCATGAGCAATAGCTCTTGTGCTGAGTGACACAAGATCCTCGATTTCAAGGAATGGTGGATGTTCAGCAAACCAACCACATAACTTCTCAATATCAACATTATCAGTGGTTACACCGAAAAGCGGGGCCGGATTTGAAGTTTGGGTGCCCCTTGGCGTAAGAGGTTTTGCCGCCCCATTACGTACCATTTCGGGTTCTTGGTCAGGTAATTTTTCTCAATAAAATAATTTTTATGGTGTCAATTTTTTATCGCATGATAACTTATGATTTTTTTTTATTTTGGGTGTATTAAGTAAATTAAATAGCCCAACAACGTATTGTAAATACGATTATTAATCTCTTCGATAGATATCAAGACATAAATACATGCATTATATATTATTAACACATTAAAATTAAATATTGAAGGTTTTTTCAAATATGAATAAGATATTTTGTAAAATTAGTTTGATAATAAGTGTACTCATGTAACAATTTTCAATATTTGAAAGGAACGTACTGTACTAGATCAAACTATCAAAAAACTTCAAGAATCACTTAATAAATATAAGTACAGTTTTTTTTGTAAATAGGACCATTTACCTTCAAAGTCAATTTATAAAACCCTTTCTCTTTCTTTTTCTTCGAGCCAATGTGTCTATTATGTCATCGTATGGTATCTCTTGAAACAGCCATCCCTCGATGGTCTCCAGGGCTAATTATGTCAATCTGTCGTCGTTGGTTGCAGATCTTAAATATTTTTTCACAAGACAAAGGAATCTCTCTCTCTCTCTTGTGCAGTTTGTGTAAATTGACTAAGAACCATTCTTAAGGCAATGTCAATTTTCGGATAGATGTCAACTGCATCAAAATGACGTAAAACTTGCTATTGTCAGTAAGGGTCATGCTGGTTTTTCCTTGGTCAGTATTTTGCACCAAAAAAGGGTTTCAAATGTAAACACTCATCTACAATAACAGGCGCAAGATTTTCGGGATAAAAACTCAATAGTTACCTTGCATGCTTGGTGATTTCTGAGACTTCCAGTCCTTTGATTACCCCGATAAATCCGAACCTGTTGTGGAGCAAAGTATATTCATTTTCACGTCTCTTGAGTTCGAAATATAAGGAATCTAAGATAAAGTGAAAAGTGTTCACACGAAAGTTCTCAGATCCTGTAAATATTACATCGCTGCTATTTTCACCATATTCATTAAACTTAGTAGGTATCTTCCTTTTGCTTCGGAAGTCTGATACGTACTCCTTCTTACATTTGCCTCTCGCAGCACTTTCTAAGTTATCGAAATTTTTCTCACTTCAAGAAAAAACCACAAAAAGACTCATAGTAAGTAATAACCTTTCCTAGCTGTGTGGTTTCATACTGCAGTTTCATGTTTTCCAGTATGGTACGCCATAAAATTGACATAAATTTAGTCAACTTTTCTTTTAAAGCATTGACTTCGTTCCTTGTTGAGAGTCTTTCATTATTGTCATTAACAATTTCATTCAAGCTTTACAAAACTTCTCTGTTTTCATTTACAACTCGACAGGCATCATGACGAGCAGACCATCGTGTCTTGGATAGATTTTGAACTTGTAAAGTACACTTTTTCTTTAGGATGGCTCATCTATGTGTTGAGGCAGTGAAGGAATTGTAAAGTTCCTGCAGCAATCCTAAAAATGAAACAGCCTCTGTACATGATTCTGCTGCACAAGACCGTATTAAATTTACAGAATGTGCTGAACATAGTACATACTCCGCCAGAGGTCTAAGTTCCTTGATAAGAGCCTGAACGCCAGTATACACGCCAGACATATTCGAAGCGTTGTAGTGTGCCTGGCCTCTGCAATTAGAAATGTCCAAATTAAATATCTTAAAGATTCCCAGGACTGTGTTGACAATTTCTTCAGATTTATGTCCAACATTTGGCACAAAACAAATAAATATTTCAATCGGCACGCGATCATTGGCAACATATCGAAGTTCTTTTTTTTTTTTTTTTTTTGGGGCTTTAGGGCTCGTCAACATCAAAGGTCATTAGAGCCCTTAAAACTTGTACAGGTAGGGAAAATGCAGTTACGCACTAGGGAGAGCCAACATGACTCTCCCCGCGTGTGGGACTCGCCGAATGACTCAGCCATACCCACTAAAAACCCTCCTGAATTACAACTCAAAACAGAAATTCCATCATATCTAAAAACTCTTTCCTAAAAACTTTAAAAAAAAAGAAGAGGAAAGAGGAAAATGAAAGATACCCTAGCCCTAATAGCGTCGGGATCGAAAAGAACAAGAGGTGACCAAGGAAGGTCAGAAAAGAGAAAGGAAGGAGCATGGCACAAGTAAGTGGAAGCAATGCCAGACTCAGCTCGGGGCCCCGTGTTTGCCAAACACGTACTTACTAGATGTTAGTCCCCTGGGGAGAGGTAGGAAAATGACATATCGAAGTTCAAAAGTCAGTTGGTCCACATGTGTAATGTCTGGTGAGGAATCTAATACTATACCAAAGTATTTAGCTTCATTAACTTCTTTTAAAATTATGTTTTTAACTTTGTCATAAGAGCAAAAAGTTCTTTATATGTTGTTTTAGAAATATGAGATGTGCTTCCGGAACCTTTACCACTATATTGTCTTAAGTGTTCTGCCATAAAAGTATCGATTTCGTCCAGAAATTGCAATCCGAGGAAATTTCCTCTATCAAGTCTAAGTGTTCATGTGTTCCACGTAATGCCAGCCCTTGAACAGTTGAATTTTTAACTGCCGCCACTACTCTCTTCAGTACCGCCCTCCAATGGATTTCTTGTTCGAGTGCCTCACTAAGTTGATCATCAACATGGCCTTTCAAACCATTCCTAAGATTTAATTTACTTAAGTTATTTTTATGATTAAAACAGTTATCATGTTCTAATACTCGTTGATTAGCATATTTTCAGTCAGTGAATCCGGTAGAAAAAGCGCCTGTCGTATCAGACTGTTCAAATAGTATACATGGAACACAAAAAAACGCATCCTTTCGATGGCGAATAAACCAGTCATGCTCTATTTTTCGTTTCACCATTTTGAAGGTTATTGAAAAACAATCTCTTGGACAGATAACGAACTTTGTCTGATATTATCTTTTAACGAACTTTGATAAAAGTCTAAATCGTTATTTTGAATCACCTTTTTAGTGTACACATAATCTCGTAATTGTTCAATTACAGATTGAACCCGGGTACGAACTGAAAACATCGTTAGTTCTGCCACTGTTTAATTCTACTTCCTGTCCGTATTGATTTTCAAAATCAGCCTGTGCCGGATCGGTTTTACAAGCATCTTCCTCGAATTCAGAAGTGACACTAATAGAAGAAACAGGCGGTAAATTTTCACTGTTGATTATATTGTCATTTCTACTATTTAAAAAACACGATGATAATTATTTGAACGAACTCACGTCGCACCATAAAAGAGTTGCATAATAAAACTTAGAGTAGACTTTCGGACCGTCTGTATTCGAACAAAGCACTGACTGATTTATAGTGACTGATTGTTTACGTTTCGTGCACGATATACGAACCCAAACAATAGAGAGAGAAACTCATGAATCTTTATTGGAAATACACATCCGATTTCTTAGAACATATGCAAATATCCGAGAAATCTATATCGTTTCTAGACATTTATTTGGAACACTATGAGCGATACGATTTCGATAGACAGAGCATGTTGGCAATCTGACTTCAGGAATTTGAAGCGGGTCTGGTGCGCTAAAAACAATACCCACAAGGGATGACCCGAGGAAAACAATATTTGTTTGGAGCACTTCATAAGTTCGGAGGGACGACTGCGATAACTGTCTCCATGGAAGAGGACGTGCTTAGATATGTGCACATATCCTAGCAACTTTGAGAGGAGGCGGGTGGTATGTCACGAGACGAAAGAGAAAATGGGGGGAAACATCTTGTTAGAATCCTCGAGACATACAACGATACTCTGTTTCGCAGAAGTAAGAAGATGGGAAGAACAGGCCTCTTGTAAGCAACGCTCAAGTAGAACGGGGACCCACTTACGAATTTTGGGTCTGAGAAGGGTCTGAGTTTTACAATGTAAACAAGACAGAAATAAAGGAGGAAAGGAATATACAACCTCTTAGGCGTGCTCGCGTAGACCTTGATCAAGGACCTTCGGCGTCATCTTTCAGATGCGAGAGTCTGAGGGTGAGGGGGGATCGACGACAGAAGGGTGATGATATTGGAAAACATGTTAACTTTCGAAAAACAACACCCCACCATGCTCGGCGTTTACCAATTATAATAACATCAGCCATTGGTAGAAAGGTACTCTTAAGTTGGACCAATTGTTGAAAACCACGTGTGGGAAAAATTGTTAGAGACTGGTTAAAAATATGGAGTGACGTCAGAGGAAGGAGGGTGGCATCGTTGCCCAGTTCTGTTGGAAGAGTGGGGGGAGGGGTTATACAAGGTTGGGTATGGACGCTCTAAAGCACTAACGCTCTAAAGATCTAAAGCTCTAGCTCGCTAGCTTCCTAGTTATCAGATTTGCATCATAACTTTCAGTATGTGCGCTACGGATCATCATTATTCGTACTAGTCTTATTAAGACTTCTAACTTTGAGTTTTGATCGTGGTTACGATTTTATTTTATTTTGATCGTGGTTACGATTGCATTATATTTTATTAAGAGTCATTTATAAGCAGACCGAGTAACGTTGGGACGGTGTGAAGAACGAACAGTCCGATTTTATTAAGAGAGGCGAAATCCGCCCACGTACTCAAGTTCGCTGACGATGACTCCGACCAACATTCAACGCCCCACGGGGGGCTCGAACTGGTATGGTGACTGCTAATCATTTGGACGGGCTCGGGTTCTGACAGGTCGCTTTCCGGCGAGATCTGGAGTCAAGTACCCCACGGCTTCCGCAGGTCAGAGGCATTGCACGACGTTTGGCGCTGATTTCTCATCATCTTAAGGTAATTCTTTTGAGGGCTACCTCGTTTATCTTACAGTGTGTGCTTACAAATTGCACTGAGTGAAATAAAAACAAGCCATAGACTCAAGGGGCCAATTGAGACATTGGTTTAGTGATGCCTAGTGTGAGAAAGGACTGTAGTAATGAACGGTAATAACTTGCGTGTGACTAACTATGTCAACGAGTATAAACTTTATGGTATTTCAAAAGGAATCATTCGGTAAAAGTAATCAATTCAATGCTGTATAAATTAGTAAAATTAAGTGCATGTCTTTTAGGGGAAGAGAGAAAAGGTGAACGGTGTAATGTCTTGATGTATCTTGTTTTCAAGTAATGATAATTAAACCAATAGTTATAAAGGCTGTGTTTTCTTCACGAATAATTCATTCATATTCCACAGAAATTATTGGCCGAACCCCGATTAACCATTTTATAGTCGGAGCAAATTTGTTACCTCTGAGAAGGCTGGCCGAGTGGACTAGGTAAGTTTAATAGAGGGAGTGCTACGGTAGTCTGGCCCCACGTTGGGAAAGCCAATTGTAACAATTTTAAATATGGGTTCTATGGCAATCTTGCCCCCAGGTTGGGAAAGACAATTGTGACAAGTAAGAGGGGAATTAATTAACTAAAAGACTTACCTAGACCACACAACAACTCGACTGGAAGCCCTACATTTAATATTTATCATGAAATACACACACTGTTTCTTATTCAAAGAAAACGCAACTTCGATAACATTGGTTTAATTATTCAATACATGGAAAATTACTTTTACATTATGCCCTAGGCTACTCATGCACACACTTCCCCAACATATTCCTCCAAAAATCACACATGTTGTAAACCATAATAATTGGCTTGCCTTTTTATTCAATTACTCCTAGTGCTGTTTAATTATTTGCTCCAGTCTTGATTTATTTTAAACACGATACCTAAAAATATAATCACCAGCAATAACTGATTGTCCATGATGATTATTGGTTATTAATCATTGATGAGCGCCACAAGTGTCGGCGGCATCGTTGCACACGCATAAGTCAGTTCACTGTCACTTGACGCTATAGCAGAAGCACGCTATAGCTATAGGGCGCAGACAGTCATGCTAATTGCCTTACAGTTTGTAATTGAAGCTGGAACACCAGTTGTCAAAATGACGTGGGCTTGGCGAGTTCCGTAAGGATGAATAGCCCCTCGAAACTGCCAGACCTTTCACTGCTCCACCCCGTAGGTACCATTTGCCTTCATCGCTTCCAGAACCAAATGACCCTCAGCGTAGCGTTACGAAATACCATTATAGTTATAATCAGCTCAACTTGACGACGAGGAAATGGTGTTAATTCAAGTTCATGGCCATTTCCTTCTCTCAAAAGGTTGATGTCACACGAACCGAAAACATATGTCGGAGATCGGACTACACTTGAAAATAAAACTGATCGATTAATGATCACCGAGTCATCTAAAAAACAAGTTCATCATATCATCTTATCATATCGAAAAGTAGCTAAGTCCTCTCTCAGAATAACTAAGCTAGAATAACTCTGGATAGACGATTTAACTCAGAAACAACTCAGAATGTTGTAGCTCAGAAAATAATGATTTCTTAACGTCTCGTAATGAAAATGATGTAATAATAATACTCTTCTGATGATGATGATCTCTGTATCTCTCAATCTCTGCTCTGAATCTGACGATCTCTACTCTGGAGCGGCTCTGCTCCCTTGCTTAAGTAGCCCTCTCCCAACTTAGTGTCTCAAAAACTTAGTGATAGGGCTCCACCCTTCCTGACGTCATTATTTTCTTCGGTCAATAGTTTCATTTATTTCACTCCACGTGGAGTATATTTGGTTGATTAATTTAGAATGACGTCTATTCGTTTTGGACGAATAGCAAGGTTTGATTATCACAATACTTTGTTGTCTCCGAAATCTTAGTGTTTTTCCTATCGAACCCCTTTCTATGACACTACGCAGTCTCGTGACCCTCATCTTTTCGCAAGGTGATATTTAATACTAGAAAGTTACCCTCGTCCCTCTTTGTTCTTGCCAGTGACACACTATTTCAACGTCTCTGTCCCCCGTCATTGTCACTTCTTTGCATCCTAAACCCCAGATCTTTTACGCAGATGTTTTCTGGCCCCTCGTTAATGCTGTTTTTCGTCAATCATCTTTCATTGTGGACCCATGAGCTTCGTTGCTTGACAGTCAAACCTATTTGTTTACCACTATATCCTGCTTCAATCAACATTCTTACTAATGAACTCCTTCGTCCGGTGAGAGCGCCCTACAACGAATCTTCCTTTTCCTCTGTTTTTTTTTGTATGACCTTACATGTGGTTCTGGGCTCTATCTCCAAAATAACCCCATCATCCCGAATTTTTATAGTAACTTTCCATTTGCCTTATCAAAGTATATAACAACGTATCTGGTCAATCATCTCTCACATCTATTCAATTTTCTTTCCCTAGCCTTCAGTCCCCGCGAACTAGTTGCGCAGGATGTCCAGACACTCGACTGATATTTTTATTACATTATTCAAAAGAAACCCCCGGATGCGCCGCAAACGAACCAGTCTTCCCACTCCACTCTCCCTTTTGTCCTGCAGCTGCGTCCCTTCGAAACCCTACATACTCGGGTGCGAAATGTATTTATGATCCTATCTTTTTAATAATTTTCAGAATAAATTGTAATTAAAAGTAATGAATTAATTATTCATTACAATATATTTAAGTTATTAAAAAAATCTATTTATTATTTTTTAGCCATTTCTTTTATTTGGTTCAAACTAAATACATTCGTAATGCAAGAAAACGTGCATTAAAATAACTTTTTATTTATTTTATTTCTATTATAAATTTTCACCCGTGCCAATTACTTCGTATTGGAAATGGGAGAATAAAATAGACAATAAATACGTTAAATTATTCTTTGTTAACTGAACCCAAGGAAGGACACGTCTATACTCTAGGACCTACGACTACTAGAAAGAGACTGACTTTTTGTATAAGGCAACGTATTAACGTACCACAGCTTGAACATTTTCATTAGTAACATCGACATACGCATATATCGAGAAAAACATGCACGAGAACTTCCGCTCAGACATAAGGCACCGGGCCCTCGTCTTGGCTTCAAGCGGAGAGTATCCACAAATACTCGCGGTTACTAGTATCTGGCAAAACTCATGGCGATGACATTCATGGGAAACACATAAAGGTCAAAACTCCAAGATGCGTTGAATGTAATGACGTATATTTGTTGAGAGATTTTTGACAGAGAAAGAAACTAAATACATTTGGAAATAACAGAGCTAATGTCTGTTAATTCCAACACTTCGGTATGAAAAAAATTGTGCACTACATTTTTTTACATTTTTTTCATTCTTATGTGTATGAATAAAAATGTATTAAAAATATATGTATTAACGTACATATTATGTATTTACAAAAATCATAATAAGTGCAGAGATAACACCCCATACTTTATCATTCTTCAGTAACTAATTATGGATATAAAATATCTCAATGTTACCAGGTTCACGAAGAAATGAATGTGAGGCATTAGATTAAAATAAATCATGCTTATTATTTGTAATTGTTATAATTCATCAATATTTATATGCGGTTACAAAAATTTGCGACATGGTGGTTTCTGCACATAAAAAGTATGCGCAACTTAAAATACGACACAAAATACGTGTGTGCACTTTTTATGTGCACAAACCTCCACGTCCCAAAAAGTTTACAAACAGATTTGAAATTAATTATAATTAGTTGTTTTAATTTTTCAATCAAAATTGTTTTTGACAAACACATAGAAATATGTATATAATAATAGAAACCTTTACTCATACTTTTTCGACTTCCCTATAGATATCCGGGATATCTGAAATGTAACTACTTCTTGATAAAAATGAACAAATATTTCAATATATCTGACATTTTTTATCCAAATGATATTTTTCTATTGTTTAATTATTTATTAAAATCCAATTTTTGACACATTAAAACAGCGAAAATAAGAAAAAAGACGTGCTTTTAATAAATGTTATAATACCGTTTGTTAAGAGGTCAAATATATGATATCCTTAAAAAATACACCATTACTCTCGTTTTGCCTGATAAACCAATATTAAAGATTACCGGTTATCTTTTTCATTTCCGAGCATGTATGAAGTTCACTCTAATGGGATAAGCGGTCGAATGTGTTAAAGAAATTTTCGAACAAAACATTTACGTGGGGGAGAAGAATTTCAGTTATTTACTTTGTAAAGAAGGCTATGGTTAAGGTAGTAGTAGCGTAGATACAATTAAATCACTAAAATATACTAAATCGGCATAAATAAATAGAATTGCAAGTACTTATTGTGATTTCAACTTGAAACACACACCTCACCGGCCATTTAAATGAAACAATGGCAATTTTAATAGATGGTATCTATCTCTCTGGAAAAAACGTTTATTTAAAAAAGACCAACTTTTAAATCACAAAACAGATGGAAGTTTACTTTCATTTGTAGTAAATTTTCCGTAGTATTTTACATCTCTTTTTATCTATAGGTCACCGGATATTTAAAAAACCTATTTAACTTCTTCTGAAGTGAAATGCATAAATCACGAAACCGCTGTGCTCGGCCACCATGTTTGTACATGCCTTTATGCATTTTAAACGAGTCAAGCAAGTTCTTGAATATCATTTGTAGTAATTATTAACTAATATATTGAGACCGTGGATTGAATTGATTAATAATTCAATCACGCGTTCTCAAAATATTAAAATGAAAGGGCATTTAATTTTAAAAGGAAAAAGTTCGTTGGACATCGGCGAAGGACCGTGGGTGCGGTACGAGACCGGCGACCCATGCGGTATTCTCTTTCAAGTCGAATAAGAATTTATGAGGGTGTAGGAATAGCAGGCTGGCGAGGGGACGAGGGAAGAGAAATATCCTCCGCAACAAACTCCAGATGTGCGGAAACCAGCGACATGTACAAACTTGCTAGAAAATTCGTTAAAAGCCACAGCGTCGTCGAGAACGTTCCAGAAATCCGTTGAAAATTGTTTAAAAGGTTCCAATGAGAATCTAGGAGTGAGAGAGGGAAACCATTTAGGCATTGGGGGATGTCAGTCACATGACATTCAAAATTTTGTAGATTTTCGAAAAAAGGAAGGGATAGCCCCCATTTAAGGGAGAACACATCGAAATTTCACACTCATTCTCGCAGTTTTCGGAGGAGAAGGGACGTAGCTCGTCCGTTTGCTCAGATATCGCAGTTTTCGGAGGAGATTTTCCTCATTCTTGCAGTTTTTCGGAGGAGAGTTCTCTCAGATCTTGCAGTTTTTCGGAGGAGAGTTCTCTCAGATCTTGCAGTTTTTCGGAGGAGAGTTCTCTCAGATCTTGCAGTTTTTCGGAGGAGAGTTCTCTCAGATCTTGCAGTTTTTCGGAGGAGAGTTCTCTCAGATCTTGCAGTTTTTCGGAGGAGAGTTCTCTCAGATCTTGCAGTTTTTCGGAGGAGAGTTCTCTCAGATCTTGCAGTTTTTCGGAGGAGAGTTCTCTCAGATCTTGCAGTTTTTCGGAGGAGAGTTCTCTCAGATCTTGCAGTTTTTCGGAGGAGAGTTCTCTCAGATCTTGCAGTTTTTCGGAGGAGAGTTCTCTCAGATCTTGCAGTTTTTCGGAGGAGAGTTCTCTCAGATCTTGCAGTTTTTCGGAGGAGAGTTCTCTCAGATCTTGCAGTTTTTCGGAGGAGAGTTCTCTCAGATCTTGCAGTTTTTCGGAGGAGAGTTCTCTCAGATCTTGCAGTTTTTCGGAGGAGAGTTCTCTCAGATCTTGCAGTTTTTCGGAGGAGAGTTCTCTCAGATCTTGCAGTTTTTCGGAGGAGAGTTCTCTCAGATCTTGCAGTTTTTCGGAGGAGATTTTGCTCGGAAGTATTTCGCGCTGATACCAGATTTCAGTATCTCACACTTCAGTCAGACATCTCGCAGTTTCTCGGAGGAGACGCACTGTACAGTAGTTCGCTCCGACGTTGATTCATGTTTAAAGTCTTTCGAGGATTATTCGCTGACAGCCAGTTGCTCGAGAATCCTAATTTACTGAACTTTGCTTTGGAGGGTGTGCTAACGATAAGCATTATGTTGTAACAACAACATTATTAGACATCCTGCCTAGTTGACCTCTTCATTCAATCCGATAAAGTCGCACTCGTTCGGTCGTGGTATTTCGTAAGCTTTGGGGAATCCAGTTCGAGGAACGAGCCGGTGTCTTCTGGGAAATGATGACATCACCTGTTGGAGAGACTACCCGAGCCGGTGATCTGCTGAAATGCCGTCTGGAAGTCGGTTTTCCAGTCTTCACATAGACTGATTGACCTGTTCCTAGTAAGGTAGAACATAAAAGTTGGTTGCATCCAACAAAGCGCAGTGGCGAGAAGATCAATGAACTATTGACAAATGATGACAGCTCAAGCTTTAAATTATTGAATTTTTTTGGTGATCTACTGAGAACTATGAGCAGTTATCAAAAAAGGGTTAATGAATCCTAATTGTATAGTAATGTAATTTTCGCAAAGGTTTTATTTGTTTTGCTTCTAATAAGAATAATAGTGTTAAATTCAGTGTTTTATTGTATCTTTTGGTGGGAACGTGGCCCCTTTGGCTTATTAATGATTTAGTGTTTTATTGTGTCTGGTGATGGGAATGTGGCCCTTCTGGCTGATTAATGATTCAGTGTTTTATTGTGCCTTTTGGTGGGAATGTGGCCCCTCTGGCTTATCAACAATTAATGTTTATTTGTGTCGTGTGGGAGAGTGTAAAGAGTGTTTACAGTGTTAATAAATGTTTTGTTCTATGCTTGAACACCAGATTGTTGTGTTGTCCTTGTGAGTGGCTCCCATAGAAATTGAGTATTCGGTTCCCTCCCCTTAGCAATTAAATATAATTATTTTTAATTTTTGAAAAAAAAAAATTTTTTTTTATCAACAATTAAATTTTGTTAATAGTTAATTATAATAATCGTAAAAGAGTCACAATATACAAATTAAATTATGCTTTTTCTTCTTTATTTTATTTTTTTATACACCTACAATAAAAAACAATTATATATTTTCGCGATTTGACTAACGTGGAGTGCTGGACCCACCTGAAATATAATTAAACATAATTATTAAAATAATAATAATTTTTTAATTTAAAACTAACACAAGACTACATGCCGACTTTTTTTTACTTACCATATAGTTTTTCAGCGTGCGCCCCTAGGTCCGGGCCTAATGGTAAATCCAGCGTTGTGGAAAAGTCGCATCTCCACATATTGTTCAGGTGTTCCCCAACGTACTTCGTTGAACATTTTTATCTGTTCACCGATGTACTGGAGACAGAGCATATCAACAATCGACAGCATACCAACAAGGAGTCAGTTAGTCCACCATAATTCTCCATCGCTCTCATTAGAACCTGCTCTACGGTCATGTCCGACCATGTATCTAATATGAATAGCTACAACAACCACTTAAAATTTCATTAAAATCTGTGACAGTGGGTTAAATCGCTGGATGATTTGACGAGAAATGACGTCGTGGGGGAAACTGATGATGCTAAATTTATCAATTTAGAGACACCTACAATTACTACTATCATTATTCATATAGAAATGTTGAAAGATTAATTTTACAAGGAAAAAATAAGGAATTTTCGCAGTTTTTCGATATTTTGACATTTATTTTCGAAATTTTGAAGCGTTATATCTTTGTTTTAAGAAAACATTTAACCAGTGCAAATTGTATGAAATTTAATTCTCTTTAACTTTTGTAATGAAATATTTTAGCTAAAATGCGTCCTTTAGTTTGCACAGGTTTCTTGATTTGGAGAACTTGGATTCTACACTACAGAATACTCACATACAACATATCGAAATATCATTAACTTTGGATCTTTTTCCAGGTAATCCCAATTTTAAGTATAGGGTGACTGGCTTATTTATGTTATCATACAAGAATATTCTCTTTTCTCAGTGTAAGAAGAGTTTGTTCAGGATATTAAATTTACCCTCCTATTTTTAGTCCACTATTAGAAGTATCTTCATTTACTTGGGTACATAGATCAAGTACTGGAGAGCCAACTTTAATTATGGACTATACTGGGCCTCTTATGTGGAGGACTGCAGGGAGAACGGACTCTGTGTCCGTTTCTCGCCTTGAGAGGAGGTATCCTATGACGTTGTGTGTTACGTGCTCTGCTACGGATTCTCGTGATCGAGGTACTCTATGACGTCGCGTCTTTTGTGATAGTGC
>NNCF01126011.1:480283-508513 GCA_002313205.1 Laupala kohalensis
ACCAAAGCAGAAAACCATTTCATCAGATCAGCCTACAAACCAGCAAGGGGCGTCTTCTTCGACCATATCAAAAAACTTAATAAACTACTTCCAATCTCCGACTACATTCACAAACAAGCCAAAAAACAAATTAACGACACATTCCAAAATTCATCAATAGAACCACTTCTCAACAAATTCAAAATCCACCTCACCAGATCTTCATCCAACTGCAGACAGCTTTTTGCCACAGATATAATGTGGTATAATCCTCCCCACTAATAACTAAATTTCTTTCCCACAACCCCCACATGAGCCAGGTTGTCGGTATAACCGACTAAACGGCTCATACACTTTCGACAGCCACCCTACTTCACCAACCCAGACCCGCTCCAAGTAGACAAGCTCTCATAGCAAGCTACGATCCCTTCTATCAACCTCACCCGTGTGTGCAGGGGGAAGAGAAGGAAATCTTCAGCAGAAAAAGCGGAAGATGAATAAGTATCTTATTTGTGATATTTATGAAGAATTTAATGCAGAAAAGTCTTCATATATTAATGAATTAATATTTTACTATATATTCATACCTTGTGGTCATGTTTTAGGACATGTTTCCCCCTTCATCAGCCTAGCTTGAATGGGTTTGCTCTGCAATAATGGTGGTGGTGAATGAAACAATCCGCATTCATTTTGTTCTCAGCTGGAATTTTCAAATTCTAAATTTTAAATTGAACCAACATAGAGAAATTTTTCATTTAGGAAAAAAAAGTATACTTAGAAACTTGTCATTTTAAACGAACAAAAATTGTGAGTACCATCACATTTTTGGCACAACAGGCACAATTTATAGGTTAAGACAAAACTATTGAGATAAGTCCATCTATGCAATGACTTCAATGTTCAAAACAGGATTTATATCTACAAATTTAAACATTGATGGTTGACATTATAATGTAGAATGTTTTGGCTGGAAAGTTAATTTATTAACACCACCAGAACAGGACTAAGTCAGGATAGTCTAATGATGGAGAAACTTTTTGAGAATAATTTTTTACTGCATCATTTGTGTGTTTCCTTCCATCTGAGCAGTTTATATGTATTGGTACAATTATGATTCAGGTTCTCACCACTGGACCCAGCAAGTGCAGACGCAGAAAATGAGTTATGCTCTAAAAACCCTATACGTGACTTGCCCTACAGCCGAACATGGAAAGTCTTCTCATATAGAAACACTGTGTGATCCTGAGTGACCTCTGTATGAATACTGATTTTTGAAATGTCTTGTACACATTATGTACTTTTTAAACATCCTCTGAACACCGTATGTCCACTCAAACTAATTATGTTTTGCAAACCATTTTGTGTCAATTCCCACACTATGCACACTGTTCATTGTCAATGTATGTACACGGTACTGACACTGTTTACGAACAGTGTATGCACACTCAAACTAAAAGTATTTTGCATGTTGTATGTGTCAATTCCCACTCTATGCACAGTCTTTGATCTGAACTATGAACATCAGATGCACATCCAACTCACACACAAATACACATCTTTTGTACACTGAATGAACACTAAATTTTCACCAGTGTCAGTGACTATGATACCATCAAGCTCATTGAAGGTTCAAACCATCAACACTTGCATTATCAGTGCTCTGTTAAGGTGGTTAAGCCTTGAACGAAAACCATTCTTTCTCAAGATTTTTTCTCTCCAGTATCTTTGTTTCTCAACAGTTATTGTTGGTTCATTGCATTTATTTGGATCAATTTTATTTGAGTATTTTGCACAATATTGCAACATATAGAGGATCATATTTACCACAAGGTACACTATACAAAAGCGCAGAGCACAGAATTTTGAAAGGAGAAAAATTTTAAGACCGCAAAAGTTTTAAATAATATAGAAATTAGAAGGCATATATTGAAAGCACTGATTGATAAGCATAAAAATATCAATAAATACTCACAAATACATGTTCATAGGCTTGTAATGAAACCTTAAACTTACAGAAACTTTCTAAAAATTAATAAATATTTGACTATGGAGGGGAAGGACAGTGTGTCTAAATCATAAATGTGAAACTGACTACATAAAAGTTAGTAAACTTTTGAAGCATGATATGGGATAATTTTGAGTCCTAAAAGTAACTCCACAACAACAACCATACCAATGTATCACAAACACTCTAACAGTTATGTGGTGATTCTCCAAAGAGAAAGAAAATATTTAGATTGATTAATCCCTTTAAGATTACACAGAGATTATTTAATTAATGCACATTTGAAATCTTTCTAACTTATATGAACACCCTTCTAGAAAAACACATTTTTTCGGGAATAAGAATTCAAATTCATTATACGGTAGAAAATCACAATAATAACCTAATTCATTAAAACACATTGGATAATTGATTAAAATTTTATTTCAGTGGTGTACATAGCAAAAAAATGGAACTTCAGCCTTATTCATCTGTTATTACAACTGGTAAGGCACATAAAACAAATATTTGTCAAGAAATGTTCCACAAGCAAACATTAAATATGCAGTAATCCTAATTTGTACTTCTATTTTAATTTCTCATTTATTGCAATAAAATATTTTATGGATTATCAAAATGGGAATATGAAGCATGGTTTGGTGGAGACAACCATTTATTATTTTTTTACTTCATACTTCTCTTACAGTTTTCAAGAACATTAATAACCCCAAATATTATTTCAACAGAAATTATGATCTAATAGAATAATTGATTGTATGTGATCATTTTGAGCAACTAACTGTACAGTTTGAAGAAATCAAACTCTCACATTGATCAAATTAAGCTACATGTGCTTATACTATTACCTAACTTAAATACACAAAATCTCTGACATAATAATCCTCTTAACAAATTACTGATTAATATAACTTAAAAATATACTTATTTGCATGAAATATCTTAGTCATAACCAATAAATGGAGAAGAAAAAGTTGAATAGCAAAAGAAGTGAAGTAGTAAGTTACATAGAAGGAGAAATATTACATACACAAACTATAAACTTGCTAGATCGAATAACCAATTGCTCTTACACACAAATGTTAAACTTGCACCCGAAATTGTGTTAGAAAAAGCGAGTTAAAAGTGACAATGTAAAATTAATTCCTTTAATAGTCTTAATGTTATGACTGATTTAATGAGATACATGTAACAATATTACTTAATTGTACTTTTGAATTGTGTGAATATTCTTTCTACACCTGGAAAGATCTATTTCATAGAACCAGTTTATTAATATATCTGTAGTCCAATAAAATAGAGCAAAAAGTATCATCTAAAACTGTAAATCGCAATATGTATAGTTTAAACCTTAATGCATTATTTGAACACAGTGAATATCAATTCCTTTAACAGTCTTAATGTCATGGTAGATATTATGACTGATTTAATGAGATAAATGTAGCAATATTACTGAATTGTACTTTGGAATTGTGAGAATGATAATAAAATGATTCAAAATGTGAAGTATTTACAAAATTTTTGATTGAAATTTCTCTCATTAATACTAATATCTCAATTTTATATTAACAGCTAAATTAATTATGATTTTGCAACAGTTCAGATATAATATCCAAAATTGTCATCCAGTTGTATCTTCGTTGATACTATTATAGAGTTGTTTCAATGAATTATTATTTTCAAACAAACCATAAGTTACTTTGATTAGTTTTATATCTTATCCTCTGTGTGCTTTCTAAAACAGTTACATCTACAACATGATGAAGACATGATCATGAAGTGGAGAAAAATTACACAAGAACCAGGAAAATTCATTACAAAGGTTTGGTAACATAATAGTAGGAAAAGAATTCTTATTAATCAAATTATCTAGTCTAAATTATGTCTACTAAGTGACAGATTTAATAAAGAAGCCATTTCATGACAATAATTAATGTAATAATTAATTAAATGAAAGCATATTTTTTTTCTTTTAATTTTGTGCAAAATCTGATCTATTCATCGTGTAATGCAATCCATAGACAAGTTAATGCACCTATGACTACAATTAAAATATTTTACCACACAATTACCCGAACTTAAAAACTTACAATGAAAAATTGAAAGTTTTTTAAACTTAAAAAACATTTCTCAGTTTTAACAAATTTATGAGTTATATCAGTTTTTATTTAATTTTTAATTTTTTAATGCATTGTACCATTAAAAAATTAAGTATTTCAGATAGATTTTGTAAAAAAGAAATCAAATGTTTAAGTGTGTTATTACAACATTTTAAGCATTGGTGAAAAGTAGACAAATAATAGTCTTGCCCCTTTCAATAAATACAGAGATAAATGACAAGTTTATTGCAGAAAAAATTAAATTAACATAATAAATAGAAAAATTTGCAAGAACGATAGAAAAAAATTATTTGCCATAAGTGTTAAAACGAGCTTAAAGTGAAATTGCAGGAAATATGGAGTTAAAACTCCTTGAAGCAATGACATAAGGTGTATATCTTTCCCATGAATATCAGAAATACTATTATCAGTTACAATTGATTTGAGTCATCATGTAAATAATATTTTAATGAGGAGAGGTAAAAGGCAGTTCATTACTTGATTGTCAATCAATTCTTTTAGAATGTTATTATTAAGGCAGCATGTGTACTTCTTATATAAGAAATACCTATAGCAAACCATGAGTATTTAATAGTTTTCTTAATAAAATTTACATTCAAAAGGAACAGTAGAAACAATATTATATAATTATTGCTGTCGTTTAGTGCACTGAGGTAAAGTCTATGCTGGAGACTGAGACACAGGAACTAGAATGACAGGCACAGGAACAACTTCATATCACCTGCTGATGCGCAGCTTCTGTCTTGCCGATAGCGAATTTGTTGACCTTTGCCTGGATAATGTGCCAGAGTTCCTTCCGTGATTAATGGATTCTTTCCATTCTTGTTCCAAACGGACGTATGTTCCCCCTATAAAAGGAACAGTTTGCAATATATTGAAATAAATTGATGCACTTCATAATGATGTTACAACAACTCTTAAGTTATGACATGGGAATCAATATATTTCATGTTTATTCTAACATGTACTCTCTCAAACACACACTAGATAGAATGCAAACAAAATAAAAATACTTTACCAATATATTTCATGTTTATTCTAACATGTACTCTCTCAAACACACACTAGATAGAATGCAAACAAAATAAAAATACTTTACCTATTGGTGTTATATGGTTATTCCATATGGAGCTGTGATAATAGCCATGACCTTTCGTTGCTCTGAAAGTTCTAGTGGATGTTCTGCCACAAGTACGTCTTGTTAGAATGGCAATCATTTGGCGCATGAGGTTTTCCTCATACTCTCTTTGGTTGTCTTGGTTACTACGAATGGATAAGTTAGCCAACCACTGGCGGCACCCATCCACCCTGATAAAATTATTTGATTTCAACTATAGAAAGTTGTCATTCAGATTTACTTTCATGTGACATTCATATGTTGTCTGTTAAAGCAGGAGAGTAACTATATACCATAACACTTCAGAGAGGTGAAGCGGTGTATGCAAGTAGTTAATATTATTACAGCGAATTTAACATCAGGGTCGGAGTGGTCAAAAAGGCATTTGGGTAAATACCCAGTGCGCTGCCCTAATCTTTGCTGGCAGGTGTCGATGACCAGTGATTATTTTTTTTCTAGCTGAAAAATAGTCAGAGTGGTGAAAGCAATGTGTACTACATTGAAATAACACCTAAGTGATTTCAATACACTGTTTATTTAAAATTACAGTACATAGCAAGACATCACAGATGTAGTTTTCCAAATTTTGGGCACAGTTTGGGTACAGCAAAAATTCACCAACTGCACAGGAGGGGTGGGGGGATTGAGACACCAATCTTTTCTGAATGCCAGGGTCAAATTTTATTCCCAGTCCGACTCTGTTTATTTTACACAGTCATTTGCATAATTTGAGGTAGATTACAATGATGATACCAACCTGTGCTTTCCATGGTGATGGGTGTGCTTATTTTTTCTTAATTTTGGTGAAGATCTCATTTTCCGTACATGCCCAGCAGACTCTTCTGAGATATTCCCATCAGTACTAGTGTCGTCATCACTTGTGTAGTGTGAAGTAACATCACTGTAAGGATCACAAGGCACTGGGGCATCTGTTACAGGGGAGACCTGTTTTCGATGTGATCCTTGAGCAGTAGCATTTGCAGTACTGTTGTTAAGTGGGGTCTGCTTGATGCTACTCATATCTGAAGTAGTGTCTGGGATATAAGCACTCAGAATAGCAAAACATATTGTCAAAGGGGGAATAAAAGAATCCAATAAGCATTTACATTTGTAAAATAGCACTAAGTGCTTCTATTTTCACATGCCTTACAATTTATCTCACATCTTTAAAAATCAGCTTTATAAATCTAAATCTAAAGTAATAAGATAACTTCTTGGCATTTAGAGAAGGGTCAATTGGTTGGGATGGAACAAGGAAATGAATCACGGATAAATAATTTTGAATGTATTTTAGTGAGAAGTACAACTCAAAACAAAAACATATCTTTAAAGGTTGTTGAGAAATGAACCTAAAACAAATTGTTAAAATAGGAAAGTTGTGTTTCCAATAGCTTTTTAAACACAGTTGCAACAAAACAACAAAAAATAATAAATATTCCTATTCTCTACCTCTTCTTCCCAGACCAAAAAATATTCTAAAACTGAAAAATGTCAGAAAACAATTGAGAATTTTCCGTGATACTTCAAAATACTCTCCATATTTCAATTGCAATACAAGTTCTTGAAAATATCAATACAATTCTTGAAAATAAAACAAGAAATAATGTTTCCTTTTTGACATTTTGGCTATTGTTTTAATTTTTTGTGTATGAGATTAATACTTTCTGGACATAAATAGAGAAAGTTCTTTAAAGATGTTTTCTTGACATACCTTGAGCTCCGAAAAAAATTTATAGTAAAGAGCTGTTCTAAAAATAAACCTACAAAAAATTAAATTAAAAACTTCATGAAAATAATTAATTAAAAATTTACATATTACATATGAATCAACATACAGTAAAATAAATATTAATTTCAAAAATTTATCCACTTGACAGAGAATTTTTTAAGATATTGCAATAAAATGACAGTCATATGAAGAATATTCAGACAAAACCCAACGAGTCATACATATTAGCAGACCCACACTTTTTCCAACAAGTGCTGCTTGCTGTTCCAAAGTTTCCACATCCACAAACCCTTCTACATTGTTTTTGCTATGTATCACACAAACTGTTACAGAAAGTGAATTAACTTATTATAATCATAAAATTCAAACTCTTATAAATATATACAAAATATCAAATTAAATTATTGGAATAGCAAGCACAACAATATTCAATATTATTCTAAAAAGTGAGGAATGTAAATAATTTTTTGATACACAAAATGGCGGAAACATTTGGTTCTTAATTACAATAACTATCAAACAAAATTGATAAATTATTATATAAAAACATGTAAATTTACAATAATTTTTGGATTCTTTTTTGGGTAATGTAGATAGCAGGGTCAAAAAATATATTTTACCTAAGTTTACTTAACTTCTCCATAGATGTTTGTTAAAGAAAGACTTCAGTCTATACAGCAATTAATAGCTGAATCATTAATGAAGTTTCTTTGCTCTCCTGTAAAATTTGGACTTGGCAAAAACATGGTATAAGTCAGGTCATTGATATATTATAAGGGAAACATTGAAATGTTACTAAAAATCAAGATCGCTTTAAATCTTGGCAAATTCCTTGATAACTCAAGAATTGATTGATGCACAGTGGTGTGTAAAAAGTTTGTTTCTTTCTATAAGGCATGTTCATTCAGAGAGTCAAACACATGGGGAAAAATACTAATGAAAAAGGTCCAAATAAGTACCAATCATATAATATAGAGAACATTTGTTTCATGTTAAGTCCTACAAAATTAAATTGTTTTGTTGGTAATTTATTAAGAAACTACAAGGATATCCATATCACACAGAGATCTAAATTCCCATGAAAAATCCTGGATTTCCCACTACTGTACAAGGTGGGCAACATAAATTAAGCATATGGATACTTGGCAAATTTGTAAAATACAGATCCTGAGCTTTATTTTACAAATGATTGAAATGTAATGAGATATCTTGAAAGCATTCTAATTCAATATAAATGTATAAAATTTGATTTAATTTGTAAAAAATCAATTTCCTACTCAGGAGAGAGGTATTTTCATTCCCCTTGGTGTCTCTTATAAAGGGGTTGAACTATATCTAAGTAAATAATAAATTAGAAAAAAATTAAATCTTTGAAGATTTAAGACCCAACAAAAAATAAATTAAGAATATTCCAATCAAGAACAAGGACTATCAGTGGAACAACAATCATCATTGGAAATAGGAATATATAGAGTAAAATAATTTTTTCACAGGCTACCTATTGATTTTACTCACGATAAACGAGTTGACTAGAATCCTTATTCTGTGAGTCCCATAATCTGCACAATAGTCCAAGACGAGGTCTTGGCGGTGCAAGTTCCATGCCTTCCCACCACAATATTTCACGATTGTTGTTTCGAACATGAGTGTCAGCAATTGTCGTTTTATCAGTTTCTGCTGAAAATGTTTACTTAGTCAATTTCAAATTGCACAATCTTGAAAAGTTGAAATCTTTCAAAATCCACGTGATAAATAAATAAATTACCTCTGTTACTAACTAGTTTAGTAAGACGTTCAGGGAAAACAAGTTTGGGAGGATCTTGGGCAATTAGATGTTTATGTTGAGAAAATATTTTATGTACAGCAATCTCTTTTTCTGTGTTTAGTGAAGGAGTATGTTCTCGAAATTGGCAACCCTGATAATAAAATCTTACATTAATGTAACACATTTATCTGCAACAGATAATAAAAATTCACAAAAAATAGATTCATACCAGTTGGTTTCGTAAGACTTCAAAACGATAAGCTCGCTCTCCACAACAAGGAAATCGACCAATAGGGTACATCATGGAGCGTTGATGTTCCATCGTGAAAAATTGAGGTTGTTCAGGGTGGTAACAACACCAACCTGTTTGGAGTACAGGGAAGTAATGGTGACAAGTAGTACAGAATAAGAAATGGCAATCACCCCAAAGACGCCAATAAACAGCTCTCCATGTTTTCAATTCATCATGTAACTTTCTTATATAGTCATTAAGATTCCAAATAGGATCACTGGAAAGTAATCAAAATTCACAAAAATCATTATACTATATTTTATTACTTAGTTTTTATTCAATACTTCTAAGCGAGTTGTACTTAAAAAATTAATGATAATGACTTTAGATAAACCCTCACATTCACATATTTGAGAATTTTTTAAGATGCTTAAAACAAAAATATTACATTTTTATCTTATTCCAAAAAAGATGATTTGTTGAATGAAACATTTAGCAACAATTAATAAGTTGATATTGTCCTCCATGTAGGCTTATGCAGTTTTTAATTTTTTAAAATAATCTATAAAGATACTTTCTCATTAACAGGTTTTTTGTTCAACAGTATAGTATTTAACACTATAGAAAGTATTACCGAGTGTGAATGGCACTTATGTTCCCAAAACGATCCATCCGCATGCTACTTGGTTTACATAAAATGTGACTTGCCAGCTGTCGTAGCACAAGTCTCTCACATTTGGAGCATTTGTACATGGATGCAAGACTAGCAAAATGTCCTCTTGCAGCATTAGGAGATGGATCAGTGAGAGCAGTAATTAACTTGCAATATAGTCTTGTCTGAATTTTGTCTTTTCTATCTCGTAAATTCTCTACATCTACATTAGAAAACAGATTAGCCAACCTAGAGAAAGAAGATGGAGCTTATTTAAAATATTATTTTGCCAAATTTCTGGCATTAGAACTTAGTATCCAAATTCGTACCATTAACCCCACAATGGTAATGTTGAGTAAATTATGCCCCATGAACCTATCAACATGATCCTCTGGATTGATCTTGAAAGGAGAGGGGGAAGCTACTCAGCTATCCTCTCTCTGACACCAAATTAGCTTGAGAATGGTGTATGCAGAGAGAAGAATTCCTCATCAGTGATAAGCTTTACAAAATTTATTTAGTACCAATCACAGGCAAACTGTTTACCTTTGTTTCTGGTGTACCTTTTTTCATAACCAAACAAAAATGTAAAAGAAAACCAAGAGAATTATTACAATATGATATATTGAAGCTTGTGTTAAATAATGTGTTTTAGTTTCCTATTATTTGTATTGTAAGACTCACAGAAAAACAGAATTTTTTTTGTAGATTTTTCGAACCAAGATGTCAGTTTATTGTAACAGAAGATGAAAATTTAAAACCATCCTGTGCACATCATGAAAACATACCATTACAAGTAACATAAGAAATAAACTTATTCAAATCAGAACATCAGTATACCACTATGTGCATATAAAAACATGGTATACATGTATATGGGAAACACAATAATGTGTCTGATAATCAATATGCAGGAAAATAATGAACTGTGCCAACTTTGGAGTAGGTAAAGAGTTTTGATGAGCACAGGAGTAAGTACAGATTATATAAATTTGCATAAAAATTATCCATTACCCTATAAAAAGTTTTCTCTTATTCAAAACATATTCAATTATCTTTTATATGATGAATGGACATTTTAACCCAATTTGGCATTGTTCATAAAGAAAAAAATTATTAATATTGTGTTCAGTTCTAAATTTGCCCAACATTATCAAAAAGAATCCAGGATTTTATTTGTAAGGTAGACCTAGATTTTCAAAGGGTTTAGTATACGGAGAATTTGGAAAATTTTGTACAAAATGAAGAAATTATAAGGTAATTAAAAAAACTTTACGAATATATATTTTTACTACCCAATGCAAACAATAGGTCTACATAATAAACATTTTTTAAAATGAAATACAACAAAATTATAACTTTTCACTTATTTTGGAGAAGGGGAAGGTTTGATCTCAGAAGCTCCACACCCTAAATCAGTCACGACATATATCATTACCATTGCAGGGTAGAAGCAAAAATTTTCATGCTTAAACTATAAGCTAAAGCACACTTGCAAACAGAAACACATGTAAAGGAGTCAGGGTTTCAAATCCCTATTTAACTCAAAACCTTTATCACAAATAACACAGCATTAAAAACAAAGTTGTTGCAAATATAATAAAATAAATCTACTAATAAATTTGAACCATTAACTGTCACAGGTACTATTTTTTCATTATGTTTGAGAACTGTATGCTGAGATTCTGACATCCAAATTACAAGTCACATTCCCCCCACTCTTACTTGGACCCCTTGTTACCTTAATTTTGTTTGTATGCCACTGTTTGTTTGTGTGCTAATGAATATTTAAGACATAGCAGAAAAACCCTCAGAACATCTTTGAAAGAAGATATTTTTCTGTGGTTAATTTTCTATATTTACCGTGTAAGGATATTGTCATTTAAACAAGCTAAATTTGTAGAAGCTCTAACAATTTCATTAATATGCTCTTGGCAGAAAGAAAGACAGTCCTGAAAAAGAGGGTCCATCTGAAGAAATGCAGCAGATACCAATATGGGAACCACATTGGATGAATCTGAAAATGTAAGAAAAAATAAATCACTATTAAATTATAAACACAGTGACATGTACTACACAGTTTGTAAGGAAATAAATGCAAATTTTACTTACCAAGTGATGGCCATTGATCTTGAGGTGTAGTATCTTTCTTCACCCATCTCATTAACCAATCAAATATTGTTATATCACAGTGGACAGATATGTCCATGTCTTCTAACTTTTGCCCTAGTTACATATATTCGTAAGTATATATTTATAAAGAACTTTCTTGACATACAAAACTTGTTCCTCACCTGTAGTTACTTCTGCAAAATATCCCATTTTGGATACCAATAATTTCTGAGGACATTTAAAATCTCTCTTTAAATTTTTTACTTCATCACAAACATGAATTTCAACCTCAACCCTATGAAAAAAAATCTTAAAATACAGTATCTATTAAGCCAAAGATTTAAAAATGGAAGATATAATAAATACCAAATATTATTCTAGGATAATAAATTGTGCAATTTAGAAAATAAACACATGAAAAGAAATTGTCAAACAAAGATACTAGACATTCCATTAAAATATTAAACTAAAGAAACCAAAACGATGAGAAAATACAAACATGTTTTTTAAGTTGTTGTTTTTTTAATTTGCCCTCCCCTACATCAGACATTTTAAAAATATTACTCACTCTCCAACTGAAGAAGGCGAGGATTTCTTTTTTGGTTCATTTTTTTCCTTTGATGACTGAGAAGGTAACTTCTCAACCAATGCTTTACTAATATCTGTTTTCAATTCAGAAGTTTTGGCCTGCAGACACATATTTTGTTTTGGCACAACATATGGTAAAACTGAATCCAACAAACCTTCTTGTATAATTTCATTTAATTTTTTTTTAAGAACTTGTTCAACATTTTTGTTTTCTGTTACTTTTTTATTCCCAGATCCAGTTTCACTATTTGCAGATGTGGAGCTGGATTTAGGTTTTTCAAAACTTGTTGATTCAGCCTTCTTTAATGATAGAAATTTATTTTCAGTACTTATTTCTTGTATTTCTTTCTTTGCTTCTTCCACAGCATTTTTAATGCAGTTCTGTTCAGAAACCTTTTGTTTTTCATCATCTTTTATGCCCAAAATGGATGCAATCAGAGGATTTGATGAAACACTTTTCCAATCAAATTCAACATTATTCACATTACCTTCAACACAATCATTGACTTGATATGCAGTCTGGATAAAGTCCAAAAAATCTTTAAATGATATTTCAGAACATGACTTCTTGGAAGTTTTCGATGGGGATTTGAAACCACTCAAACACTTCTTGGAGGGTAAATTGGTTTGAGAGATGACCTTCATGGAAGACGCAGATTGCACTATACTGGACGATAGCATCTCATGGTTTGTTTGGGCCATTTCAAATTTGAATTGATAGTCATTTATTAAATACTTTCTACTAATTTCTTAAAAATTTTCGCCTCATCCTTGTATAAAAATTATTATCTAAAAAATATTAAACACATATTACACATATTTTCATCATGTTCAGTCTTAAGTAACAAATCAATTCATTTTGATGAGAAATGTCAGATTATTCACACTCCAATATATGGAGAAGTCATATCGAAGGAGTGAGTGATTACTTACAAACTTCAGTTAATTTTTCATAATCAACCACAGCAGTAATATTATTTACAAAACACAATGAGGTTAAAATTCACAAAATAATAACTTTTCTGAGACATCTGTAAAGTAGTTAAGTATGTATAACACATATCTTCAATTTCCATTCCATTGGTTTGTTACTCTTTATATTTACCTGAAATGAAATGCACGAAATGAAAAAATTTAATTACCCCAAAACAGGAACGGTACATCCCAATTGTACCTATGTAGGCCGTGTATAAATATAAAAGAGTATTCTTGCACGTATAAATATACAATTTGTATTGATCACGCAAACAATCGAAAGTTGTCGATACCTCTCGTAGTTCCTTCAGATAGCAGCACTGCGTACTTAAATTTGAATATTTTCACGAGACGCGAAATTAAAAAATACTTGAATAACAGATAAAACAGGCTGACTAAATATTATCATAGATTCCTAAAGAGACTTAATGAGTCGCGCAAAAATTATATCTGTCAAGCCTCTTCAGTCATATGACTAGAACTTTTCTATTCTAGGGTTTTTAACTCAAGAGTACTTTGTTAGAGTGAAACTAGGCTTCTCTACATATGTTTGATCGATTGCCATGCCACGTTCTTGATTTATTACGAACTGAAATATATCACTGAGAGGCACGAGGATGCGTTGCGTTTTTATGTGTAAAAATTTATTTTCATTTGATGTCCAAAAATTACACCGTGGCGATGTCACCATCAGACCATCACCATGTAGTAATTAATCATAACATTTTCACACTATACCAGTAAATTATGATTTTAACTATTGAATAAAAACAATTAAGGACTGCGGAAAATGTACGCAATCAATTATTCTATGATATAAAGAGCCGCTGTAACGTATCATGTACGAGACGTGTTACGACGCTCCAAACACAACAAGAGTACGTATAAATCATGACTAGAATATTTAGATTATTCGAAGCACACACACATACACACAAAACAGCCATTGCTTCGCCATATCGTCATTGAAAAGGGACAGAGGATTTACGTTCGGGGACACTAAGACCCCAACACTCTAAGAGTATTTTCTAAATCAAATCATTTTGAACTTCTTGAATTCATTGGTAACAACTAAATAAAATTTACTGTAAATGGACATGGTTTCCTTTCTATCACTACGATAATGCCAATAGTTTGATTCTGCATTTTTGTTCAAAAGGAGCACGAAACTATTTTTTTTCTTGTCATAAGTATGTTGCCTTTATTTGTATCGAGCAAACTAAAAGCCATTTTAAAGGTCTCTGTACGTACTTCGAATAGGGTCATATGGATGTTTTCTGAGATACGGATCGTTTTCCCTTATTTAATGAAGAACGCAAGCACTTGCCGAACATGGCATCACCTCGGTGAATTTACAGGGAACATTTACAGGGATAGACGAAAATTCAGATTATTTGCTGTCATATTGCTTTCAATTTTTTTCACACATTTCTGACTTTAAGTTCATGATGTTTTAGTAAAATGAGGAAAAAAATAAATTTTTGTTTTTTCTTGTCCCAAAATCGCTAAATTTAACTGAAAACTCGTTGAACTTTTTGAAAAATGTCTACAGTTTTTTAAAAATCCTATTAAATTTTTTTTAAATCTGAGACCTTTTGCATAGACTTTATATTCATTATTTTACAAACACACCGTTAATAATAATGATTTTGAGCACAATGGTACACGTTAATAATATATTTTTGTTAAGAGTTAATTTCTCTATCGAATTGTTTTGAATTTCAATATTGTTACCCTCGAAATGGGGTGTACATTGTAAATTATTTGGAGTTTGGCTTGTTGGTCATTGCGTTGCTAGTGTTATACAATCAGTTTTCTTAGCGTTCGCTATTGATTTCAGTGATCAAAGATGGTATAATTTAAAATAAATTTATTAGATTTATTGTCGCATAAGTTGTGTTAAATAACCTTCGGACGATGTTTCCGAAAGGAACTTCCAAATGCTCTTTGGTGTCAGCCGCAGAGCGAAGATAATTTGAAAACGGAATGTTTTCCAAATTTGGCACACGCTCCGAGCACCACCCAGCGATTTTTTGAAAATTTGGTTTAACTTGTTTCTTACATATATCAATGGTGATTAAGAATGAATTGTAGCTCAAAACGCAATAATTTCACACTAGCTAAGCTGCGGGATTCTGCTGTTAATTTATATATTATAAAATTGCTGCGCCACGGATTTAAGCGAGAGCACAGCGAATGCTTGCAACGGGTTGGCACCTAAATTATATTCCTTATTCATTCTAATTAGGGTCTTCTTTTGACCTAAAAATATTGAATTGTACATATATGAACAAGAAAATCACATATCAAGTAAAAACATTAGGTGGCCATTTTATATTAAAGTTTACCTTCACATTTTCTCTACTAACAATATAACAGTTCTTCGCACGGAGGAAATAACTGATTACATTTTGGAATTAGCCTATCGCTATGCGTCTGACAACAAAAAATTCTTGAGAAGTAAATGAAGAAATATCTAATTCGAATTTCTTAAAAAAATTGTGGGATGTCCATAGGGATCAACCCTGGAGAACACGTCTGCCAAATTTTGAAGTGCTAGGCGAGAAAAAAATATATTCAACGTTTATTCAATAAATATCTTAATTGAATTTCGATAAAAATTCTTAAATGTGCACTTGTAGGTTCACTTCGGAGAACGCGTGTTCCAAATTTGGAAGCTCTAGGTCTTTTCGTAGTTTTCTGCGCGCCGCGACTTTTCTAAGAAACGCGTAAAAAAATAACAAAGGAAAATTGAAATCGATAATTATAAAATTCTCTTCGTTATGTCACTGGTCCTTTTTGTAGAATGCGTGAGCCAAATATCGTTTTTGGTCTTCCCATCTTTGTGCTATGTAGTGGAAACAGGCACGCAAACTCTACACGTACACCATTTCACACCAAGGACTACGATACTACTTAATACATGATGTAATTTATGTCTATTATAAGTATGTAATATAACGTACTATTCGTGTTAAATAACTTATTTCATTTACGGAAAGCCAAAATTTTGGAGATGATATGCGCATTTACACTTCGTTCTCTCAACTTTACTTCGCCAACGTGGACTACATGCAGGTCGGAGACATTTCTAGAAAACTTTTTAAATTAAAGTGTTATAGACAGTACGAAAAAATGCATGCGTAGCTGCTGGCGGGTATTGACGTTGCCATGACAGTGCTGTATAAAAATTAGGTGTGGTTAAGAACAACCGCATGAAACTGAGCCAATATTTTTGTTTTGATTAAGGGAGAACATTATTAATTTACAATCTTCAAGAAGAAGAGTAAACTTTATCTTCTATGGTTTCATTACTTAACTATTTGAGTTGCATGATTTCTGCTGTGTTTACACGGGATATCATGACATGATCCAGTTGGAACTCTCCTAATAAAGTGTTGGGGCAACTCAAAGTCTTTGTTTTGGAAGGTTTCTTCTTAAAGAAAGTTGACTTGAACAAGTCGTGGCTTCTGCAGAGTTGAATGAGTCGCATACCATTACAGTTTATTTGGTTGGTTGGTTGGTTGTGTCCTGACCATTTGCCAACCTAATATTTCTGTGGTCTCCCCAGAATCTGAACAGACCACTTGCAGTTTCTCAACCGTGGAATTTGATCCACTGGGGTAATTAGTTTTGGAAGGTGCAAGTTCCATGTTGATTTGTGTTAATTAAGTTTTGACTGAAAGATTCTGGTCCCATTAAGCTCGGAGTTCCACTTCTGAGTCACCTCTTCTGCCAGTACCGAAGTCCACCTTCACTGCTGTTGAGGTCTTTGCTGTACTCTGGCAAGGGACCCTCTCAAGGTACTATCAGCCGGGTCAGCTGAACCAAGGTTTTTTTAAAAAGAGGTGTTCCTCGTCTCCCCCCTCCTCCCCCGTCACTTGTGAAATGGATTCCCGGACTTTGGACGGCAGGGGTGGAGTTTTTAAATATTCTATTTATTAAATTAGAATTATTCTATTTATTTGTTAAACAAAATGAGAACAGAGTTAAATAATTTCTATAATTTTCATATTTATTAGTATGTTTTGTCATCTTTGATTCTCTGCAAGCCCATTGGTCTCAAGAGCTTTCGACATGCTTTATTTTTATAACTTATATACATAATTTTTTTTGTATACCTTTGAGGTATTAGAAAACATTTTGAAATTTGAATAAATTTCGTAATTTGAAGCATTGATATTCAATAGAACCCCTCTTAACCAGTCTGGTTGGGATTGAGACCCTGGTTGGTTACCCGTTTGGTTGGTTTAGAACCAGTGGAAAACGATTATTGTTCAAAGAGAGTATATAATTTCATCAGGTTATCATGAATAAACAAGAAAATGAAACTTCATTACAACTAATTGTATTGAACTGTATGTGAATACACAAACAAACTTGAAAAAATTAAACAAATACACCTAATGCCTCGTCATCCTGTTATACTTTGCGGGGAGGACCCATCTTCCGAAAAGAAAACAAAAAACAACTGTTCCACAGGATAGGCTGGTTAATCTGAGGTACGGTTGATCCGATATTGTTTAAGAGGAGTTGTACTGTATGTGTAATGACAATTCATTCTCTTATGCACAAATGGAGGAAGAGGAAAACAAAGAAACTTTCTGCAGTTTGTTGGATTGAATTATCCAGTGTTTATAAATGAGATATTGTGGTAGTAAAGGGTAATACTCAGGTGGGGAATATAATCAAGACCTTGAGACTATAATGGGCGAGCAAGGCTTGCAAAATAGCAATGAAAATGGGGAACTATTAATCAAAAGCTGTGAAAGGCATGGATTAAAAATTTGAAAGGTTATCTTTCCACACAAAGATTGCCATGAGGCCTCGTGGGTGATCCACAATAAAGAATATAAAGAACAAAATCAGATTGATCACATTTGCATGCTGATTCAAAATTGGGGAAACTCATTATTAGATGTCTGAAATAATGAAGAGTGGATACGAGATCAGATCAGCATCTACTGTTAGGAATTTTGAAGTTAAGGATGAATGGAAGTACTTTTTCACCAGAAGTAAAGCTAAAGAAGCACAGAATTCAGCAGACCAAGACAATGTGCAATCTTTGACTTGGTTGTTGGGTGCTATATCATCTCACAGTTCTCTTCCGTTGATGCCGTTAAAACTGTGAAGAATAGTAAAGTCTGATAATATAAGTTTAGAATACTTGAAAATAAACTCGCATATAACAGATGACATACTTTTGTCCATGTTCCAGCAAATTTGGCAAAGGGAGCAATTTCCCAAGTTGTAGGAAGAATGTGTAATAGTTAAAAGAAAAGGATATTGTGGAATATAGACATACCTGTGGTCTTAAATAAAATTTTTAGTAACCATCTTAAACAGAATAATGGTTACATTGGAGGAAACCATCAGAAGGGGCTAGCTGGTTTTCGACTCAACAAATCATGCATGATCAAAATTGATTTTCTGTAAGTAATAATAGAACAATCTGTTGAATTCATCTCCTCTGTACATTCTACTTGTGAATTATCAAAGAGAATTTGATTCCGACTCTCATGAGAAGATACAGGTAAAATTAAGTTAGATGTTAATAGGTCTACCTAGCAAGTGAAATAGATTTTTCAGTAATAAAATATAACAATCAAATCACATTAAGGACACATTATTTTATAATGTAAAATATTTAATTACAGTTTTTTGGTTACTGTACTTAAAGAAACCATGCTGCTGACTAAAGTTCACTGTAGTAACTAGTAATTTTTGGTTAAGATACTGCCGAACCCCACGGGCAGCTTTAGAGAGGGGGTTGTGGGAGCCTCAGCTCATCCTGAAAATTTTAAAAAGTTCCAGATAAGTCTGTTGGGTGACAACCAATAGGATGAGAGTGCGGTATTGACAAGTGTTCATTAACATTTAAAGGTGTCTTATAAAGTGGTGTGCAGGAAGACTACAAAAAGGCACAGAGCTTCGAAATTTGGCACACACATTTTCCAGTAATGGCTCTCGTGCTCTAAAAATAACGTTTTTGAAATTTAATGTAGATAATTGTTTTATGGAACGTTAAACACTTTGATTTTTTCGCCTAGCGTCGTAATAGTAAGTTCATTAGCTTCACGAGTATTCTAGAGTTGGTCTCTGGGAACCCGCAAAACATTTTTAGAAATTCCAAATAGATTTTAGTTTAATTGTGTGCGGTTACTTGGTATCAGCCGCACAATGACGAGACCGAAAAACTTGGAGCTTCGAAATTGGGCACGAGCGTTCTTATGGGTGAGTCCATGACGGGGCAATATTTTCGAAATTCTGTTTATAATTTTCTTACGTGCACCAATGACAATTTAGAAATAATAGTTGTCAGAATCAATGGTTTCACACTTGCAAAGTAGCGGGCACGGCTAGTAAATTATAATTGTAGTCTGGTATTCGCGAAGGATGAGATGGCGTGTTGACTGTCATTCAGTTCTGTAATAATATTATTGAAGTATACGCTATTTCTTTCCTCAAAGCGTGTCCAAACTCCGCAGTCCGTTCTTCTTTTGTTTTTCGTCCGCATCGACATTTTTCGGGTCCTATTGTTGACGCTGCGCGGACTGAAAGTGCTCAGGTTATAATGCTCAACTGCTGAGTTTATAGCGTTTCTCGTTATCCTCGAGTTTCTGTGACGAATTAAGCTTCGCGCAAGGTGCAAAACAACTGACGAAAGAAAAAATGGCTGCGCTCTTTGAATTGGATCGCTGCATTTCGTGAAGTCTTCCGTGTAATTTTTGAGCCCGTCTCGTTCGACTTCTACAATATAAGACCCATTCTATGGAGATCTGTTTTAGGTAATGCGTGTTTACAATCTGATTGCGCTTGCGTAATCATTGTTTCTGGGTCCCGGATTGCTTTATATAGTATTTATTTAATGTTTTTTTTTTTCGTGGGGCTTTAGGGCTCACGAAAACAAAAAAAAATTATTTAATGTTGATACTGAAGTCCGTACATACTAGCCCGATTTTTCTCCGGTTTTCCTTCGCGTAGAAACGAATTTACACATAGGTTGGAATGTCAAATTTATATTTTTACTGCACTTAATATCTACTTTTGTTGTGGAATAGTAAATGGATAACACTACGTATTGTGTAATAAATAATTTCTTGTATAAATATTAATTCCGCCACTTCTCTTAAACGCTTCATTGGAATTGATGGCATGGTCCCTTGTTTCCCGGGAGTAACTTAGTTAATTATCTCTCACGACCTCAAATGCAGATTGCAACTGCTTTTTAAAGTTAATTTACGTACCGAATACAAATAGTAAAGCCCAGATAACAAATACGGTTGTGAACAACTAATTAATTTGTATTAAACACTTTATAATTCAGTCACATTAGATAATTGGTTTTACAATTTCGTTAAATTAAAATATTCGAATCTGTATGTTTGTTCTATCCAGACTTTCCTTCGGTTTTATAGAGTTCTTTGGTCGAAATTTTGCGATACAATTGCAGTAGCTTTATGGAAGTGAGGGAGTGGAATTGGACACTTCAATAACATGTATTTTTACTGCCTTTTTTTGACGGTGACGTATCATTATGACGATACAGTTTCATATCCAGGAATTGTTTTGAGAGTCAGGTCTTTGGAGTGTCTCGAAATAATAATAAAAAGAAACATTTGGAAAGTTTGGTGTAAATTGACGTAATTTTACGCAATGTATATGAATGTATTTTTACTCCCAATAATAGGCCTTCAAAAGCTATCCGAAATGTCACATCGGGCCTGCTCCGTGTGAAGAGGATCTAAGGACGACTCCAACCATTTGTAATTCGGCGAATCCCGAACGACGAGCATCGCTAGCCAATGTTCGCCACTGCTCGGTTTCCTATGATGAGACTGCCGAAATATATACGGCGATAAATACTCTGACTTCCGAAGATAAACATGTAATTTAATTACCAGTTTTCACTCTCATATTTTTCCTCCATTTTTGCAGAGGTTTAACATTACACAGTGTTCACTTGGCGAACGTTTTACGAAACACAATCACTGCGCTCGTTTTTGAGATTAGTCGCAACACAAAAATGACAATTACATAATAAATCGGTATATATTAGGCTTAGTTTTAATGTGAATAATCACTTATAATAATGAAAAAATTGTATGTATTCAACACTCCCTGCCTGCGGGCAATTGAACGCCACATCAAGTAGGGCACTCTGAGACAGTCCTGAGCACAGACTATAAACCAGACGCCCCTCTCCCATACTAACGGTGTATTAACAGCTTTCAGCGCTCCTAACATTGTTATCAGCAAACTACCAAGTTCAAAAACCGGCCACAGGGCGCGTGGCAGTTCCCGATTCCCCTCCCCCAGCCAGGTACTGTAACCCCAACTCCCTCGACCTCATGCTTCATATTTTCACAATAATTTAGCTGAAAATACTTTCCCTACAAAAATTAACATTTGTGAATAGTTAACAGGATGTATAATTGAAATATTTTACTACACATATGAAATAGAAAATGAAAACAGGACAATTGACAGGAAATGTAGACAAAGAATATACATACTTGCTCTTAATTCTATTTATTAATAATAAAGATTACAGGATCATATGAATGGAAATATACAATCCAGTACACAAAAATGGGGTATACTTGCAATAAGGTACTCATTTATTTATGTCCACCAAATTTGTTGAGTGGTCCTTTTTCTACTTGAGTGACCCTTTCATTACGAAGTTCAAAGTGTCAAAAATGTACATGCATGGCAGTGGAAGTATTTTCAACTTTTCAAATAATGGTTTACACATAGAAACTTTATTAGTGTTGGTAATTGTTCGTATTATTCTCTTCTGTAAACTAAAAGTTGGTTTTGTTTCTGGTGCTTGTCCCCAAAATATTATACCATATTTTAGAATGGAAATGAAGTAAAATTGTGACACTGCATTCTTGCTAGCGATCCAATCCAAAGAGCGCAGCCATGCGGGTTGTGCTCCATTGTTTCTTTCGTCAGTTGTTTTGCACCTTGCGCGAAGCTTAATTCGTCACAGAAACTCGAGGATAACGAGAAACGCTATAAACTCAACAGTTGAGCATTATAACCTGAGCACTTTCAGTCCGCGCAGCGTCAACAATAGGACCCGAAAAATGTCGATGCGGACGAAAAACAAAAGAAGAACGGACTGCGGAGTTTGGACACGCTTTGAGGAAAGAAATAGCGTATACTTCAATAATATTATTACAGAACTGAATGACAGTCAACACGCCATCTCATCCTTCGCGAATACCAGACTACAATTATAATTTACTAGCCGTGCCCGCTACTTTGCAAGTGTGAAACCATTGATTCTGACAACTATTATTTCTAAATTGTCATTGGTGCACGTAAGAAAATTATAAACAGAATTTCGAAAATATTGCCCCGTCATGGACTCACCCATAAGAACGCTCGTGCCCAATTTCGAAGCTCCAAGTTTTTCGGTCTCGTCATTGTGCGGCTGATACCAAGTAACCGCACACAATTAAACTAAAATCTATTTGGAATTTCTAAAAATGTTTTGCGGGTTCCCAGAGACCAACTCTAGAATACTCGTGAAGCTAATGAACTTACTATTACGACGCTAGGCGAAAAAATCAAAGTGTTTAACGTTCCATAAAACAATTATCTACATTAAATTTCAAAAACGTTATTTTTAGAGCACGAGAGCCATTACTGGAAAATGTGTGTGCCAAATTTCGAAGCTCTGTGCCTTTTTGTAGTCTTCCTGCACACCACTTTATAAGACACCTTTAAATGTTAATGAACACTTGTCAATACCGCACTCTCATCCTATTGGTTGTCACCCAACAGACTTATCTGGAACTTTTTAAAATTTTCAGGATGAGCTGAGGCTCCCACAACCCCCTCTCTAAAGCTGCCCGTGGGGTTCGGCAGTATCTTAACCAAAAATTACTAGTTACTACAGTGAACTTTAGTCAGCAGCATGGTTTCTTTAAGTACAGTAACCAAAAAACTGTAATTAAATATTTTACATTATAAAATAATGTGTCCTTAATGTGATTTGATTGTTATATTTTATTACTGAAAAATCTATTTCACTTGCTAGGTAGACCTATTAACATCTAACTTAATTTTACCTGTATCTTCTCATGAGAGTCGGAATCAAATTCTCTTTGATAATTCACAAGTAGAATGTACAGAGGAGATGAATTCAACAGATTGTTCTATTATTACTTACAGAAAATCAATTTTGATCATGCATGATTTGTTGAGTCGAAAACCAGCTAGCCCCTTCTGATGGTTTCCTCCAATGTAACCATTATTCTGTTTAAGATGGTTACTAAAAATTTTATTTAAGACCACAGGTATGTCTATATTCCACAATATCCTTTTCTTTTAACTATTACACATTCTTCCTACAACTTGGGAAATTGCTCCCTTTGCCAAATTTGCTGGAACATGGACAAAAGTATGTCATCTGTTACATGCGAGTTTATTTTCAAGTATTCTAAACTTATATTATCAGACTTTACTATTCTTCACAGTTTTAACGGCATCAACGGAAGAGAACTGTGAGATGATATAGCACCCAACAACCAAGTCAAAGATTGCACATTGTCTTGGTCTGCTGAATTCTGTGCTTCTTTAGCTTTACTTCTGGTGAAAAAGTACTTCCATTCATCCTTAACTTCAAAATTCCTAACAGTAGATGCTGATCTGATCTCGTATCCACTCTTCATTATTTCAGACATCTAATAATGAGTTTCCCCAATTTTGAATCAGCATGCAAATGTGATCAATCTGATTTTGTTCTTTATATTCTTTATTGTGGATCACCCACGAGGCCTCATGGCAATCTTTGTGTGGAAAGATAACCTTTCAAATTTTTAATCCATGCCTTTCACAGCTTTTGATTAATAGTTCCCCATTTTCATTGCTATTTTGCAAGCCTTGCTCGCCCATTATAGTCTCAAGGTCTTGATTATATTCCCCACCTGAGTATTACCCTTTACTACCACAATATCTCATTTATAAACACTGGATAATTCAATCCAACAAACTGCAGAAAGTTTCTTTGTTTTCCTCTTCCTCCATTTGTGCATAAGAGAATGAATTGTCATTACACATACAGTACAACTCCTCTTAAACAATATCGGATCAACCGTACCTCAGATTAACCAGCCTATCCTGTGGAACAGTTGTTTTTTGTTTTCTTTTCGGAAGATGGGTCCTCCCCGCAAAGTATAACAGGATGACGAGGCATTAGGTGTATTTGTTTAATTTTTTCAAGTTTGTTTGTGTATTCACATACAGTTCAATACAATTAGTTGTAATGAAGTTTCATTTTCTTGTTTATTCATGATAACCTGATGAAATTATATACTCTCTTTGAACAATAATCGTTTTTCACTGGTTCTAAACCAACCAAACGGGTAACCAACCAGGGTCTCAATCCCAACCAGACTGGTTAAGAGGGGTTCTATTGAATATCAATGCTTCAAATTACGAAATTTATTCAAATTTCAAAATGTTTTCTAATACCTCAAAGGTATACAAAAAAAATTATGTATATAAGTTATAAAAATAAAGCATGTCGAAAGCTCTTGAGACCAATGGGCTTGCAGAGAATCAAAGATGACAAAACATACTAATAAATATGAAAATTATAGAAATTATTTAACTCTGTTCTCATTTTGTTTAACAAATAAATAGAATAATTCTAATTTAATAAATAGAATATTTAAAAACTCCACCCCTGCCGTCCAAAGTCCGGGAATCCATTTCACAAGTGACGGGGGAGGAGGGGGGAGACGAGGAACACCTCTTTTTAAAAAAACCTTGGTTCAGCTGACCCGGCTGATAGTACCTTGAGAGGGTCCCTTGCCAGAGTACAGCAAAGACCTCAACAGCAGTGAAGGTGGACTTCGGTACTGGCAGAAGAGGTGACTCAGAAGTGGAACTCCGAGCTTAATGGGACCAGAATCTTTCAGTCAAAACTTAATTAACACAAATCAACATGGAACTTGCACCTTCCAAAACTAATTACCCCAGTGGATCAAATTCCACGGTTGAGAAACTGCAAGTGGTCTGTTCAGATTCTGGGGAGACCACAGAAATATTAGGTTGGCAAATGGTCAGGACACAACCAACCAACCAACCAACCAAATAAACTGTAATGGTATGCGACTCATTCAACTCTGCAGAAGCCACGACTTGTTCAAGTCAACTTTCTTTAAGAAGAAACCTTCCAAAACAAAGACTTTGAGTTGCCCCAACACTTTATTAGGAGAGTTCCAACTGGATCATGTCATGATATCCCGTGTATATACAGCAGAAATCATGCAACTCAAAGTTCTTAGAGGACTAGACTTAGATTCTGATCACTATCCCACAAAATTTTCTTTATATATTATTCCGGAAAAAAAGAAAATTCGAATTGAAAGCTCCACAACAGAAATATTAAAGAGAATACACAATTCACAAAAGAGACAGAACAATTAAACCCACAAAATTGGAAATAACTCCAAAAAGGATTTGTACAAATAGCAGAAAAAGTAGCACCATGTTCCAAAACATGAAAATATGTACTGTGGCCGGATGAATGTGATCAGCTTATTCAACTCGGACAACAGGCTTGGAAAAACTAGTTGAGCAATAGATGGGAAAAGACCCACCAAGATCTCAAGGATGTCAGGAAAACTGTAACAAAATCGATAAGGAGAATTCGGAAACAAAATGAAGATGTAAAATTATAAGAAATAGTAGAACAATTCAAGGAACTTCTACAGAACATTAAAACAGAAAATAACTAAACATTCTTCACAGTCGCTTCAATTTAAAGATGAGGAAGGGGAATTTGCACACTCAAACAGTAAAATTTATTAAATCTTAGCCAGTTACTTTTACAAATTACTCAATTGCGAAAAATCAAAAGAAACATTCTTTTTCAATTCCACTTGGCAAAACAGATTCAAAACCACTAAGTGAACGGGAAATCAGAGAAATAATAGAATCATTGAAAAATAATAAAGCACCAGGAGAAGACCAAATCACAACAGAATTATGGAAACAAGGGAGAAAATTTTATCATGAAACTGAAAGATATTCTAGAAGAAATCTGGCAAACTGAAAAAATTCCTGGGGAACGGAAGATAGCTATCTTGCACCCTCTACACAAAAATGGCAGTGAGACAGACCCTAACAACTACCGTGGTATTTCACTCCATCCATTTACTTATAAAATTCTGTCTAAAGTCCTTCTCAACCATGCAGAACCTAAAGTAGATCCCCAACTTGACGAATATCAAGGCGGATTTCATAAAGGAAGATCGTGTGCAGAACAAATGATTAATCTGGAAAACTCAATGAAATACTTCTACAATACATCAACCACAAAGTATGTCATCACGTTTGTGGACTTTAAAAAGGAATATGACATTATAGATCGAGAATCTCTCATCGAAACACAAGCAGAATTTGGACTATATCAAAAATCAACAAACATCACAAAGGAAACACTTACAGAGACCTAATCTAAAGTTAAATTTATGGGAGAATGGCAAGGACACAGTCTTTCTCCTCTACTTTTCAATTGCACCTTAGAAAAGGCAGTAACAGAATAGAGAAAAGCAGGGACTCCAATACATCAACTAGGACCAAAAGTCAAAGGTGTGGGTTTGGACTGTTTAGTCTTTGCAGATGATATGGCACTAATTGCAAAAGACATTCCAGATGCACAAAAACAACTTGCAATATTACAACAACAAACAGCAAAAATCAGATTGCAAATTTCATTTGAAAAAACGAAATTTATGACAGATACCGAAACAGCCTCATGGGAACTTAAAATTGGCAATAACAAAGTATCCTGTGTTAAAGAATTCAAATACCTAGAAGAATGGATTACTGAAAATAACAATGAAAAGAAATCCATAAAAGCAAGAATTCAGAGAATGAAAACTACATTTCAACTAGCAAAAAATATATTTAACAAAAAATGCTTGTCATGGAACTGAAAAATTCACCACTACCAAACAGTGGTCAAACTGGAAGCACTCTATGCACCAGAAACACTTAACCTTCAATATAGAACATTAAAACAACAGAAGTTCAAGAACACAAAATTATGAGAAAAATCAATGGACCCAAAATCAAGAATGATATAAATTTCCTGAAACCAAATGAGGAAATCTACAAACAAATTCCCAAAATTACAGATTCAATACAAACGTGGAGAATCCAATTTATGGGACATATAGAAAGACTGGATTCCAACAGGTTAACACACCAGATTCACACCTTTTTGAAAAATTAAACCACCAGGTCAAATTGGTGCAAACAAACAGAAAAGGACCTTGAATAATTACGATCTCCAAATTAACAAGATCGTGACATAATTAGAAATTATTAAATCATGGGGTTGCGAGGAGGAAAAGAAAACCAAAAAAATACATGGTCTGAGCAACAAAAAACAGACCCACTTGTTGCGTATGAGGGATTACTGGGCCAAAAAGAAGGACAATAAGTCACATGGTCCTAACAATTGATTTCGCACTGTCCTAAGTGACCCATTTGCGAAGAAAGAGAATATTATTTAAATTAAACTAGTTAATCATATTAACTCTAACCACTCAGAGTTCTGTTGAATAATTTAAGTTATTTTTACAGTTTTTGCTGACAATAAATTATTTATACCATTCATTTATTTCTTTTGTTTATGTTATTTCTTGCATGATTGTGTTGCCGTTTGGCTCATATTAATTTAGTTTTATGTGTACTCAACTTTGGCACGGTTGTGTACATAAATTCAGTAGCCCCATCCTGGCCCGGGTTTTTCTCCGTTTTTCCTTCTGGTAGAGGCGGATTTATCATACAGGTTCTCTAGGCTTTGCTAGGGGCGTGTGTATTGTAACAATAAATCGTGAATTTAGTGTTATTTCAATTCTTATGATTTTTAAACACTATACTCAGAATAATCTATAGTTCGATAATAACTTGTACATGTAAATTT
>NNCF01126011.1:509019-550175 GCA_002313205.1 Laupala kohalensis
GGTCATACGCAGTTTGTACTGTTTTTTGACAATAAATTTATTATTATTATTATTATAAAATCAAACTCTCTACCAATAGTAAAGCTATTATGGAAGGGAGTCTCTCCTTTGATGCCAGAATTCATCCCAGGGAAGATCTATGATTATCGTCAAAAAAGCAGTTACAAACTGCGTATGACCATGTGGATGACAATATACTAATTTACTCTCCAGAAGCAAGCAAGGGACCATCCCATCAATTCTGAACAAGGGCCCTAGGGCAGAGGTGGATTTAACATTTCAACACACTCCTAACAATAAACATAGTTTGGATATAAAAATAAATCAATCTGGATGTCATTACCATTTGTTGTTTGTGCCCTTCAAATCAGTGGAACTCCATTGCATGTCAATCAGAACCAAGCCTTTTTGTTGTTTTAATGAAGTTTAACAATACAATAGCCATATCAATATAATCACAAAAGAAAATGTTTGCAAAGAAAACTATGGCACAAACAAACAAATGCTACAGAGTACTGGACTCTCCAAATGCAATTTTCAAATTCATCATTGATAATATACTGTTAAAAATATTATATGGGGAAATGAACCAAACAAAGAAATGTACAGCTGCATTGCCAATAAGGGAAGAACAGGACCACATGATTAAGAACATGAAAGACTTGTGCTTACTAATACTACAAATATGAAAGAGCACTTATCTGTTTGATGAGAAATCACATATAAATTATTCTTCATGAAATTCAGCACAGAGGTCAGAAAGGTTCACAGAAAATGTTACAAAGTCTAAATTTCATATTTTGAATTTTAGTAGTAAAATGAATGTAAAATGTAAATTAATAAACTGGATCAAAGATGTTTCAGCTGTTTAATTTCAATAATATTTGTTATCACGTTTGTAATCACTTCATTTCAAATTTCTTTTCGCTGCATATTCTACACATCAAAGTTTCGCTTTATATTATAGACATTGTCTAGGACCTAATAAAATGTACCTTTGTTCAGTCAGTGTCAATAGTAAAAATTAATATTGTAAAGAAATGTTGTGTCAGGACTCTCCACCTATGTTTTTTGTTGATATTTTTCTTACTTTGTATTTGTATATTAGTTACTATAATAGGTTTTTATTTTAGTAGAAAAATTTCTTGGTATTTAATTATTTCTAGTTTTTAAGTAGCCAGCCGATGTATAGGCTTGCTGCATTTTTGTATAACTGGATGATTGTAATAATAATAATAACTGAACTGAATAGAGCTAGTAATCTATGCTGCTATGGCTTATATTAACAATTTTATTAGCACAGTGACTTAAATATGTAGCATGAACAGGTTGCATTTATAAATCTGCAAAGAAAGACTCTTAGAAATGTTGAGACAAAGTCAAGAGTAAATTAATTGAGTTTCTAGTATATGGGTGTACTGTCCAAGTCCCAAAACCATCAGAGAAAACTATTGCTTATTTGTATTATGCAGAGTTAACCACTGGGGAGGAGAGTTATAACACAAACTGCTTCATTAATTATTTTGCATGGGGAAGGTATCAAAGAATTAAAAACTATAAATTACCTAAAAAACTAGCTCATAAAAATATAACACTTGTCAAAAGAAGAAAAACTTACAAAAATATTTTCACATGGTATATAATTTAAATTGAGGAGGGTAGCAGGGGAAGGGCAGTTACCATCTCCTGTATAATTTTGAAATTGAAATCAGATCTCTGTTTCTACTAATTAATAGTTTACCACATGGGGTTTTGTATTTTTGGATTTGAAATCGTAAATGATTGCAATTAACTCCATGGTTAGCCCATTGTAGAGATATGTGCTATCATTAGAAAAGTGCTACTGGCTATATACTGAATGTGATGAACTTACTTTGTTCTTCAAACCAAATTACAAGAGTTCATTAATCTAGACATATGAAAATTTATAACTATATACTTATACAGGGTTGTTAGAAATTTACCGTACACAAATGTAATTCACCCCTATTTTACTGTCATGATTTCATTTAGATGGATCTAGACATAAATTTATAAGTAGTACATTTATATAACAAGTCATGACCATATAGTTAATATGAAAAATATAATTCTACATATCTTAATGATTAGAAATAAATAATTTCTATTTATGTTTGGGACTAATTTTAATTTTCTTTATTAGATGAATATGATGCATCATAAAGCAAATTCAAACTGCATGTAACAAACAAAATAGTTACATACAACAGTTTATGGTCAAAATATTTCTTCTGCAATATTGTTTGTTTAGCTTCATCTATATCTAAGCCAGTTTACTGTCCTCCCCAGGGTCAAACATAGTTTTTAACTCCATTTTGGACAATTAAGTATTTATAAATGTATTCTCACATTCTTTTTTATCTATATATATAAAGGAGAGTGTTTGTTTGTATGTAATTTGTTTACTTTTTTGCTGTCATAGAAACACTTAACCGACACTTGGTAATTTAGAATTATAAACAAAAACAATTGAACATCAAAAAAACATTTCTCACTTAACCGACACTTGGTATTTATTCATGTGACGCATTGGGCCGAGTCTACACAGTCCATCCTAACAACGCCGAATGTTATTTTTTAAGAATGCTTCTACATACCATTAGAGGACCTCGCTCATTTGCAGAATTAAGAACGGTAAACGGAGAAATATGTGAGACATTCAGAGAAGCTTGCCAGAATTTAGGGTTGCTAGAAGGAGATCAACACTGGGATGACTCATTGCGAGAGGCCAGTTTGATTTCTCTTCCAGGACAAATCCGAATTTTGTTTGCCATCATAATAACCTCCTGTAATCCATCTAACCCAAAAACATTATGGGAAAAATATAAAGAATCAATGAGTGAGGATATACTGGCTAAAGTTCGAAGTGAAAATCCTACATTGGATATTACGTTTAACTCCGACATTTTTAATAAAACTTTGATTATTTTGGAGGAAAAGTGTATCACCATGGTTAACAAGACTTTAGTGGAACTCGGTCTTTTTGCACCTGTACAACATCAAGAGGGTGTATTTTATCCATATTATATACGTAAAACTAGCTACAATGTCTTAGACTTAGAAGCATACATCGCGGATAAAAAGCCAATTCTTAATGAAGATCAGAAATTCGCGTACGAAACAATAATGGATCAAGTAGATAAACAAGAAGGAGGAATCATTTTTCTTGATGCTGCTGGTGGCACGGGAAAAACATTTTTAATTAATTTAGTTCTCGCTGAAATCAGGGTTCATGGAGAAATTGCTCTAGCCGTTGCATCTTCAGGTATTGCAGCGACATTAATGGAAGGAGGAAGAACAGCCCACTCTGCCCTTAAGTTGCCACTTAATATTTCCCGACAAGAAAATCCCACATGTCATATAAATAAAACAAGCGGCCAGGCACAAGTTCTTATAGAATGTAAATTGATAGTATGGGATGAGTGTACGATGGCTCATAAAAAATCTCTTGAGGCCCTCAACGCAACACTTAAAGATCTTAGAGGAAACTGCAGTTTAATGGGAGGAGCTCTGGTACTCCTGTGTGGAGACTTCCGTCAAACTCTGCCTGTCATTCCAAAATCGACTCCAGCCGATGAAATTTATGCCTGTTTAAAACATTCTGTTCTATGGAATCATGTCCAAGAAATTAGCCTTAAACAAAACATGCGAATCCTCTTAAGAGATGGGAATGCTCAAAATTTTGCAAATAAACTTTTGGAGATTGGAGAAGATAGATTAGTTATTGAAGCATCTGGTATGATAAAATTGTCATCAGATTTATGTGTATCGGTGAAAACTGTCCGCGATATGATACAAGCAGTCTATCCTAACGTTAATCAAAATTATAAAAATTTAGAATGGTTGCGAGAAAGAGCCATTCTTGCTCCTAAGAACGATGATGTTAATGTAATTAACAAGGAGATACTAGCCATGCTGCCAGGAGACGTGATTGAATATAAATCGGTTGATACCGTAGTGGATGCTGACGAAGCCGTCAATTATCCAACGGAATTCCTAAATTCACTTGATCCAGCTGGATTGCCACAACATCGCCTTATACTTAAAGTAGGATCTCCAATCATTTTATTGCGAAATTTAGATCCACCAAAACTCTGCAATGGGACACGATTGTGTGTGACAAAATTAATGAAAAATATAATCCAGGCAGTCATTTTAACTGGAAAAGGAAAAGGTGAAATAATTTTTATTCCACGGATACCTCTAATCCCAACTGATCTTCCCTTCAACTTTAAAAGATTACAGTTTCCAGTCCGGCTAGCTTTTTCAATTACCATTAATAAATCACAGGGACAGTCTTTAAAGTTTTGTGGTGTTGATCTAAGATCGCCATGTTTTAGACACGGGCAACTTTATGTTGCTTGCTCCAGAGTAGGTTCGCCTAAAAATTTATATATTCTTTCTCCTGGATATGAAACAAAAAATGTAGTTTATAAACAGGTGTTAAATAAAAAAGATTCTTAAATTTGTATGAAGTAGTGTATTATTGTACTTTATAATTTGTTGTTTTTATTTATGTAGTATATTTATATTATTGTTTCTCCCTAACCCGTGCAAAGCCAGGTATTCAGCTAGTAAATCATAAATGTTATCTACTTTTCGATTAAAGAAATGTGTTGTCTCCATTATGATGCAAAAATACTTGGGAAACTTATACAAAAGTCACTATAATGAAACAATAAGTTAATATGTCATTCTTGATTTTGAATTGATTATTAAATTTATCTATATTTAATCATACATAAACATACCAGTGGGGTGNTCTAATACCAAATTCCTTTTCATATGCTTTAGTTTTTTGTTTTTTTTTGTATGACATGTGGGTTTCCCACAGTATACAGACTGTGATTTTGCATATTAACATTGAGTAATAAATATAGTCAAGTGTCATCAGTGAGAAAGATTTGCAAAATCAATCTCTCCAAATCAGAAATCAATTTTGGGATGCAAAGTTAGCCATAATTCTGGTAATCTTTTTCTGTTGGTCAGTACCCTATGTAGGTTGGTCTTGATAGTACAACCCCATAAGCCTATACCTCAGATGTGATTCAGCAATTGCATAGTATTCCATTCTAGGAGTTGCAATATCATTTATCTTTATCACATTTTGTGCAGTACAAAATTTCCAGGTTACAAACAACCAGTAGCATACCTACACATGATGAGACCCAAGGTACAATGTTCTTGGCAGGACCCCTAATTGAAGCCATACACAAATGTACTTTCATGCTGTTCAAGATAAAGTAAAATGAATTGAAACTGAAATGAAGAAGTTACCACCATTACGAAGCAGTTCAGATATGACTTTGTTTACTGTTATTATAAAATAAGAAAATATTTTATTCCAAATTCATGTCTTTATAGTATTTTGGTGACTTATTTGGAGGCTCCTTATACAATGAGGCTCAGGATAAATGATGGATCGCCCCTGCCTAAGTATGCTACCGCAAAGAATAGCATACTTATACTTAGGGCAGAGTCTTTTTGGGGGTCCCCTTATTCAAAACACTCACAAATGTGTTCTTATACTGTGATTAAGATTATATACAATATGAAATGAAAATTACCGTTTAATTCACTTATTAGTTACTTTACTGTTATAATAAAATTACAGTGAGTTTCAGTCCAAATTTACTTCTTTGTATTTTTGTTGTTGACCCATTTGGAACACCCTTACAAGATGAGGTTTGGGGCAGACCACCCACCGTAATACCCCATGCCTAGGTGTGCTACTGGGTACAAAGACCTTCTGAATGGCAGTATATTTGTTTGTTCTACTCATTATTTGGTCAAAAAATTGTCATTAGCAAACTTAATTGGGTGATGAAACATTTGAGGAATCTTCTTCATTAGCAAAATAAAGTCCAAATCAAAGTTTCCCTAAGACAAATAAAACATTTTGTGTATTCTTACTGGAGTTGTTCTTCAAACAGAATACACAGAAATTCATCCACAGAAATATGTTTCTCCAATGGACCTTGTGGACTCCACTTTGATTCAGGATGTAGTCCAGAGTCCAGAATGAATAAACTATGGATCAACTGTTTCTCTATAAACACCTTCCACCCAGATAAAGATCCACCCAGCTCATCTGCTTCTTAGAGAAGTAACTTTCACCTGATATATTTAAATTTAAACATAGGCAATTTATTTAAATTTATATATTTTTGCAATCAGACAACTCACAAATGGCATTAGATAAATCATTAACATAGAACACTTATTCTTACTTTACGCTACTGAGCATGTGTCAGAAATGATAAGAAGATAGAAGGATATGAGGTAAAAAGATATATAAAACTGGATCACTTGATGTGGAATGACACATGTCAGTTCTTGTTTCTTCATATCTGACCTTTGGCTCTTTCCGCATTTTTTTCCACTTTTCTTTTACCTGTAATATTAATGGGGAATGAAGTGAACAATAAACTTAAATTCTTTAACTAGCGCACAGACATTAAAGAAATATGTACACATGACAGCCAAGTAATTACCAGATATTTTTTACTATTCTTATGCCTATTGGTGGAAGGTTTTGAATGTAATGAAAACAAAAAGAAATTGTAAAAGGAATGTAATACCATTTTGCTGGTTCAAAATGAATTTGTAAATAAATTCAATTTATTAGTGATGGACTCCTATGCTCTGAGTCCATCAGTTTTTTTGTTCTCTCCTATGGAGAACACCTCTTCTATCTGCTGCAGCAGGAACTCCACCTCACTGGCTGACCAGTTCAGTGCTCGTACTCTGAAAAACGTGTTCAAATACAAGATTTAAGGAATTCCTTGTCCATTCATCAAAATTAAAGTACAAAATTAAGTAACTTTTATTCTCTATTCAAAAAAGTTTATAAAAAGGTAAATAAAAGCATTGCAATAGCAGTTTACTGTTGATCACAGGAGAAAATGTATTGTTGCAGCTTTCTACCTTTTTACTTCATAGCAACTAAATTATGCAATAGTGTATTGGTGAATACATGGTGAATCTGTAATGTTAAACCACTATTCAGTTTCAGGTACATTATTTCACACTCGGGTTGTTTATGACTTGACATAAGTTTAAAATAAAAAGTCTGACAATTTCTCCACAAGTTCAGAAATAACTTGGGGAGATTCACTGTATTCATACATATCCTTTGTGTGTTTTCTGATACATTCTACACACTTTAGCAATTCCTGGTATTATTTCCACAATGGATTACAAGTCATGGTACGACTTGACTAATAATTGTTAATTTTATTGCTGCAGGAACAAACCTAGTAACTTTATCCACACTTGTGTTCTCCTCCACGTGGTTATACGAGTATGTAATTGCTTTCTTCACAGAAAAGCACATATTATTAACTGATGCTATATTTTACATGTACTTGAAATGTTATTTATTTACCGTGTTCTATCCATCTACAAAATAAGTCCGTATTACCAAAAAGAAGTCAAGAAATCGTCGCCTATTATCGGTACAAAATCGGAAAGAATAACACCAAAAACGTAGCCTATGTCACCAAAAATCAAAAAAGAAATACTAATATTTTCACTGAATAATCAAAAAGAAGAAACCGATAAGAAGAGCCAAAAGTCGCAATATATCAAAATTCGAAAACGCCTCGCAAGCACGTATCCCAATAATCACCTTGTAACAATGCACTACACCACTCCGGAAATATTTGTATCGGTGCGTAAAATACAACCAATCACATTTGCGAAAACGTTCGTAAGAGTTTGCACTCGCTCACTTATAACCAACATAACATCTGGTAAGGTATCTCGATTTCGTAGTGATCGCCTGTTCGGTACTGCCAACTAACGTTGGACAGGTGCTAACAAGTCCGTTTATAGTCTGTGTCCGTGTCGTTCGGTGTCGTTTATCCCTCGCTTGCTACCTTGTATCGGTGTACACAGTTAGACTCGAACGGTCTTACGTTCGTCCGTGCTAGTTATCCCGTCGGTTAGACGGGTGTTAACTCTGCCTTGTAACAGTGGCCCTTACGCGGCTAAATATTATTCAAGCTTCTTAAAACAGTAAACTAATGTGTAAGTGTAGCAGACAGAAATTATTTTACTGCGTCTATACCAAACTTTCAAGCGAAATACCGCTAATGCGAATGTAATGTACACTAATTGTACTTTACGTATAGAAAATTTAAGCAAAATTGCTGGAGCCGTTTTTGAGAAACATTCAAAAGACCACTTTTACATCCATGTGAAGTACCCTTTGTTAAAAAAAAGAGATCGACAACGTAAATTCTACCGTAAATGAAAATGCGAATTAAATTGATTCATCCGTTTGCTCAGAATCGCTGCGTGCGTACGGACGGACGTTATGCCAAATACCTCTTTTTCAGAATCAGGGATCGCCAAAACGGATATTTTCGTCGAAATCTCGCATTTCGATTTTACTTTCTCATATATACTTCATTATAATATTACTAATTTTATTGTTGCGTTAAGAGATAAATTTTGACGCCTACCTCGGTTCCCTTATCTAGAATTATCATCCATAAGGTGTTTCTTTTAATTATTTCACACGCCGTAATATTACATGACAGTGATATGCAAATAAGAAATTAATTTAGAAAGGCGTATTATAATTGCAGCTAAAATGGTTGTCAAGGTGTACGTCAGGTATTAAAACATGTTTTAAGTCATAAGTGTCTATGATGCCATATAGGATGGTTATCTTAATTCTCAATTACACGTGACAAGTGTTTCAAAAGCTTCAGTACTAGATTGGGTTTAGAAACATTGTTTAAATTACAGGACCATTAACACCTAAAATAGGTTATCCAAAGTCTCACTCCAAGAATACTTCGAAGTATGGATATTTCATTATAGAAACGCATTTATTATGATTATTCCTTTAAATTATCAACTTGCAAATACTAAAATTATTAACTCTAAAACAGTAATTTATAAGGGTTTGATCGTTAAAAAATAAAAAGTACATTAATACATTCTGAATTGTTTGTTAACATTTTATATCACTTAAACCACTTCAGTAAATTCCTTCTTTCATGTGCCAAGATAAATGATATGAAATAAGATGTTGACTCATCATTCAAATTTTATTACAAAGTGTTCATAATTTTGCATTCAATATTTGTCAGTGAAAATCTGAAGAAACCGTATATTAGAATTAATCCGTATATTCATAAAATTTTCATGTCATAATAATCAATAAACAATTTCCAATGATACTTTATTTTAAGATAAATTCTCAATTAACCTTAAGAATATCAATATAATTATTTATTAATTTTGTATGTGAATACTTAAGATAATAATTAAGTTCTTATTATGAACAGTACAACCACAATTCACAGTCGACTTAGTTATTCGTCACAGCAAAAAAGGCATAACCGTATTTGNAATGATAATTACTTAAGACCTGTCTTTAATCAACTACTTCTATTTCCTATACTACATAACAAGCTGAACCCCAGTAAATTTAAGGATACTAAAAGTTTAAATATTAAGGAAATAAAACTATTAAGAGAGTTTAAATGTATCAAATTGCTACAAATCGTTTTCTTTCAATTTAAGTTCAGACTTCCAGAACAATGCTTGAAAAAAACGCACTTAACTTGCTTAAGTACCGGCATTCTTGAACATTCACATGACATATTTTAGTAGCTACAACTCAACTTCAATGGTATCCATCCAGCTTAATATACCTCTTTCATTTTTGGTAAGCATTGATCAATCTTAGTGATTTATATTGTTTCATCTTTCTGTGGATTATTCTGGTATCTGGCATTATGGGTTTACATGAAGTACTCTTTATTGAGCAGTTTTAACTCAATAAAATATACTAAAAGTATGCAGCATTCATTCGAACATCATAAAGTATACAACAGTAAAGAAAAAAAGGAACTGTTGAACACATTTCGTGGCACTCTCCTCTATATGGTCTGGAAGGAGCAGAATTTATAAAATTATATTAGACACAGAAAAATTTTAAAACAATTAGTCTAAAATAAAAAATGAGATTTTTTAGGACAATTGCATAAAAATAAAATCATTAAATAATAAATTATTGGTATGAGCCACACACTCCACATACTTATGAACAGTTGTTCTCAAACCATCATTTTCCGTACATCAAATTTGGAAAAAATTAAAAGTTAACAGTAGAAGTACATGTTTTGGACCGAATTGATGAAAACGTAAGATTGATGAACGTCAGTGGGCATTTTTAACAGTTAGTTTGGGGATGATTGTTCATTCATCTATACAAGAACAATGGGCTCTAATGACCTTGTTGTTGGCGAGCCCTTCAAGCTCCACAAAAAAATAAATAAAAGAGCAGATTGCTAAATTTTGAAGTTCTGTTTGAAAATAATTTTATTACAAAATTCATCCACCCAGAGGACCAGTTGGATCAGCAGTCAGCAGAATACAGCTTCCAAAACTAGTTTTTGGTTAAAAAATAAAAGAGGAGAGTGTGGCTTATAAACAATTACAATAATTTATTGTATTGACTCCACTGTGAATTCCCAAAGTAATTTATGCCTCATTAAATAAGTTATGATACAATGGAAGATGAGGCCCACCACCACCAAGTGGTGCAGTTGGCAAAGCAGTCCAGACACTGCAACATTCAAACCATGGAAGAAATGAGAATCTAACCGTGATGAAAGATTGAGTAAAAAGTACCCCTGGAATGACTGTTGGAAATGGGGGTTAACAAATTCTGTAATTAAATAAATAAATACATAAATAATCCAAATCATGATTAAGATCATGTGGAAGAGCAGGTTTTACAACCTAAACCTCGTCATAAGACATTATTTAATAATAATAATTGTTAAAATTGAAGATTACCATTCAGACCTAGTACAGAAAATAATCTTTGTAAAGATACCTCTTTTTTGTCAATTGGTTAAATATGAAGGGAGAAAAAGGGATAATTACAAAAAATTACTTTTAATACATAATATAGCGATTCCTTTAATACATAATAGCTGTGCACCAAACATTGGTAGCTTAACATACTACTTTCCAAAAGAATTTCCCTTACACCATTACAGAAAATATTTCATCTCCTTGGTGATAGCTCAACGTTTCATTGCTCGTTCACAACTGCCTTTATAGGCAGAATCTAGCACTAATGTACATCTATTCACAAAGACCTCTTTCACAATCCTCTCATATTCTTTGCCACAGTTTTATTAATAGACACAAATTTCCTCAAAATGTTTTGAAGATAATAGCATTCCCATTCCTTATTCTACAAAGCACAATCTTTCAGCATATGCTGCTGTCACTATACATAAAAACATCTTCCATTTTCTAAAATTCCCAAATGTCAAAAATTTTCAAAGATTTAGTAGTGAACATCATCATGAATGCACAATTTTTAAAAAATGGAGTTCTTATGCTTTCATAAATAAATTAACTCAATTTATAGGAGTGGTTACAGATTGTGGGATATAAAAACTAAAAAATAGAGCATAGAGCTGTATAAATTATTTGTTTTCTGTTCCTTCAATGTTTTTCTGTAATGCACTCAATAATTTATCACACATTATGACCATAATAAGAAAAATATATATTAAATAATTTAAAAAATCTCTTGTATTTTCAATATTAGATGAAATGTCAATACACAGATTTGACCCATTGAGATTTCAACAATTAACACCTTTAGCTAAAACGTAAAATGCTAGGGAAGAAATAAAAATAAAAGAGGAAAACTGATTCAATATTACTCTTCCATCCATCATTTCTCCATCAATTCAAGTAAATTTTCTCCCGCCAAGTTTTTTTCCTTTTCAGTTATTCCCATTCTACAAATTGAAAGCTCATTCTCATCTACAATGAATATAATGGTCAAGAAATAACATTCTTTGAAGGTGTATGCCACAGTAAGAAACAATGCGGAAGAAAACAGATTTGAACAACAACAAAATTAATATAAAAGTTAAATTCATGGATAAAAGTTTTCAGATATCTTCTACACCTAATTTCACAGATGTAACCACATTCATTTTTATTTTCTTTCAAATTTCTTTAAAGATACACAACTTAATTTAAAATAAATCTTTCACATCAATTCACTGTACAAAACAGCTAAAATAATTATATTAATCTAATTCACAAATAAAAACATGTAAAAGAATATTATAATAGAAAAGAATGAATGTGTTTCATAATCTCTATTATCAAGTGGGTGTTCCAAAACCCTACATATTATTTCAGATCTATGACAGTATACAAATACCTCTTATAATAAAAAAGTTAATAGAGAGAACAGGTCAAAAGATAGAAATAATAATATACGATTGAACCAATACTAGCACCAAACAAGCAAATAATTTTCCCTCCCAACTAATGTCAGATACAGATATGATTGAAATCAGTCACTCAAATAGCAGCTGTTACTTACTACGAGAATAATAAAAATAAACTTGATGATGCAGCATGAAAAAGTCAACCCTACAGCTAATAATACTTCTTCCATAGCAAAATTCAGTAAATTAAAAATAATAATGTAATATTTTCAATTATAATAATATATGAAAGTAAAAGCAAAAAATTTTTAAAAATTGACAAAAAATAACATACAAATTACAATATTTGTATTTATAAATAAAATTAATTCCAAATCAAGTTTTTTGACTGTTCTAAAAATATATTTCTTCCCATCTACATGATTTCTGTAGTCTATAAAAATATGTATCAACTAATGAGAATAAATTTCAAGTAAAGCACAAATGGTGTGTGTCAGGAAACAAGAATATATATGAAACTTAAATCACTGTTTTTGATATCTATACTTTATTAATGAGGCAAATTATATAAGATTATCTTGAAGTCATAGTTTTGGGAGAAATGTTCAGAAATAAGAAAACTAATGACAATCAATTGATGAGGTTGAGATTTTCTGAACCATTTCAGAGATCTGTATTCAAAGGAATTTCTAAACGCTCATCTAAATCACGAACAAGTTAGTGGTTTTAGTGGTACCATATGTGTATGTCATAATGCCAATTTAAAATTTAATCAGTTGGCAACATTGAAATTACAAGATAACGACCTATTGTAAAAAACATCAATATTGAAAAAAAACAACAAACACTTATGACACTTAAAGTAGTACAAGCGTAGACAGAATTAAATCAGTAAAATATCTTACATTGGTATAAATCAACAGTAACACGTACTGTTTGTGATTTCCACTTGAAAAACACGTCTCACTGGCCATTTAAATGAAATAATTGTAATTATAATTGATGTTGAAATACATCGAGTCTTATGGAGAAACCACTTATTTACAAAATAAAATCAACTTTTAAATCACTAGTGATGGAAGTTTACCTTGATTTGTAGTAAATTTTCCATAGTATTTTTTACATCACTTTTATCTATAGGTCATTGGATATTACAAAAAAATATTCCACTTTCTTCGAGGTGAGATGTACATGGTCTTATGCATTTCAAACAAGTCAAATGAGTTCCTGAATATTGTTTGCACTATATTACTAACTGATAGATACAAATTAAATCTAGTTTTCTTCTTCTTTATTACTGATATTGGTGTGTTTTAAAACAATTAGAATAAAACTAATGAAAACAATTATACATCTCAGTGATCTGACTAACTTAAGAGTGGTAGTCCCACCTTAAATGCAGGTAAATTACCATAAATTGAAAAACAAAAAAGCATAATCATCTCTTTCCCATGCCTCTTACAGAGTGTGGGATCAATTCTCAACTCTGACAAACAAGGCGAGGATTCATCTGGGACATAAACCACCAACTCCTAATATTTCCCAGTAAATCAACATCCCTCCACACCAGTATTTTTTCACTCCAAATATGTGGTTATACCTAAGAACAATCATTTTGGCCTGAACCTTTCCCTATAAAATACCAAAGCAGTTCTATCTTTGAATTTCTATTTTCTAAAATAATCAAATACTTTCTTGTAATGAATACAGAAATTATTCAATTCCCATAGAAGTTACAATGATTGAAATTCACAATTTCATTTATTCTTAATGATTGTAATAGAATATTAATTGCAAGACAAAAATAGCAGAAAATTCTTTCTGAATCTGATTAGGAAAGTATTCTTATGAAAATCCACACTAAATTCTTCACCATTTAATAAATTAAAAAATGTTTTGCACTAATATCTTTGTAAAAATTATATTAAGATCAATTCTTGGTTCTATTTCCAGTCCAATTTAGTCTCTATTGTTGATGTTTACACATCTTTAAATTGATGAGAAGTAATTGGTTCTGTTGACTACATTACTTATTTTGTACACCTGTATGTCATAAAAGCACCAAAATAGATCATTTGTGGAGGGAATATGTGAATAGTAATCAAGAGAGTTCTCTGAAATTTATAATATTTACAAATTCTTATTATTCAAATAAAAAACAACAAGAATGCTAATCATTCAATAGTAATTATTAACCTACAATAAATCATCTTTAGTCTGGAATTCGCCCAACAAATTGTTCTAGAACCTGGCATATTCATTCAAAAAATTGTAATGCCAATTAATTTTTATGCTATGTCCTTGATGTTTATCGTGATTTGTGACACACACCTCCCTTGTTTTTAAAGACTTCATGGTAGACAAATTTTTTCATTTTTAATAACATAAATATACTGGTAACTCTTGTTCATTCGTTGTAAAACCCTGTTTTTAGAAGAAACCTCAGAAAAAAAATCTCTAATTCAATTTCAAGTACCAAGCACGTATTTGACTGTATTTGACATCAAAAGTTTTTATGGTGACAAAATAATGTGTAATAGAAGAACACTACATCATGCTAAATTATGATTTGTATGTGAATTCTCTATGTGCTTTGGAATAAAAACAGATTGTGGCTCTCATTCTGTAATTGAGAGTCATAGTCTTCCTATCGCTCATACTGTAAACTAAGCTAGAATATTGCATAACATACAGGATCTGTTAAATGAGGAAGTGATTTTCCAAGCTTAAGGTATTATGTGCACATTGATTGAAGTCTAGTTGCCAACTATTCACAAAACTTGGAAATATTCACCAAAGCAGTTCTTATTAATTCATAATTCATTCTGCTGATTTTTACTATTGGGTATGGACAATTATTTTGTGATTTTAAAACTTGATAATAAATTTAGTTTGTCTTTTGACTCCTCCTTTGACAAGGTTTGCATTGTCTTCAGCCACGTGATGCGGCTGCCATTTCTGTTCAAACAGAATTTTCCAGTTTTAGGTGAATTACTCTTGTAAATGCTCCGTAAGGTATGAAAATCTTAACATCATTGCATTCCTATTTCCATTTGCTTTGTTTTTGTAAGGTTTTTTCGCTATGTTAAGTCAGTTTACCGCTGGGTATTCTGGTAGGTGCCTCTTACCAGAATATCAAAAAAACATAAGTTTCTCCAAAGTTTCTCCATATAAGCCCATAGTAATTTAAAGTCAAAGAATTAAAAAATATACACCATAAGGATTGAAAATGCAACACCACTGGATAGGGAATGGTTCAAACTATCATTTGAAACATTTTTTCAGGGTACTTAAGCCTAGTTCTTCTGACAGATATAACACCTTAATGCTTGCATACATTACGTCAGAAATTTACACAACAGAAGCTGTAAAGACAATAGCACAGATGAGTTTGATGAAACTTCATGGGTAGCAACCCTTCGAAGACTTGTTTCAAATCCCTTTGAAACTTGTTCACCGCAAAAAATTATGCGACAAGATTCCTCCATATGGCGTAGAGAAAGAACAGAAAACTGTCATGGGCAGCTCCCGTTCATCAACTAGCTTTCTTTGAGGTCTGCATTGTCTTCCAGAAATGGTAATAGAAGAAATGTCTCCATTGAACATTTGCAGCCTTTTATGCTTCCTGAAAGAACACTATCCCAAATTTATAAGAAGTGTTCTACGAACTGGTACCCTACATGAAATGTGAATAATGAGAGCAATTAATCTTGGCCACATATCTCATTGATTTGTTGAGTTCCTTTTCAATAAAAAGCACCAAATACATTTTTCAATTTACAGATTCTTTTTATCTTTTTCTGACTAGCTGGTGGTTGAAGATATCAATTGTAAACACAAAGATTACTAATAAATATGACAAATATTTGTATCAATTTTTACACAAAAAGTTTGTTGGTGGTAGCAGCACTTGAGGAAGGAAATACTAAAAATTTTCAGGAGTCTGGCTAATAGGGCTCTGGTACCTTTTAATAATTAAAATACATGCAGGTACATTTAAGGACCATTCCAATGAGATGTAAATATACTACATCAGGTTTAACTTAAAAAAGAATAATTTTTGCACATGTTCCCGCTCATAAGAGACAAATTTTCTCTCCCATGGTGAATCTTTTAAGAGGGTTTCACGGTACGTAATAATACCACATTTTCTAAAATCCCAAAATCACATAAAAAAAATTTTCTCAAAAATAAAACCAGTCAGAAAAATCTGTACTAAATAAAATAAACTTGGTAAATAAAATTACTAAATAAAATAAAATTAACTTTGAATACTAAATAGCACAAACAAGTTTGAGCACACACATAAGTGTGAAATAACAATGTTAGCAAATGGATGAGATACACAATATAAAAAAAAGTATATAAAAAAAGTGAATTACTGTCTGACTCAATTTTTGTAAACATGCAAGATCATAAAAAAATGTATGTTTAAAAATTCTAAAATAAGATTATGAATATTAAACAAGGTCAATTAAAGTTACATAGCAGTTTAGTTTGGCAAACCCAAACAAGAAGAACTATCAAATTAAATATTCTAATTTTTGTTCTCGCTTCCAAATTTCTCGTGGTATTTAGAATACAATCTCATTTTGCCCAAGCAATTTTAATGATGGAAGAAGAAAGGGGAGATCTAATTTCCATATGAAAGCCATAATTTCTATCATTCAATATTAAATACTTCTAAAGATTCTGAATGTGACACCTGAGTATAAGAGAAGGTGAAGGTTAACTTAAGGGATCACTTTTTCATGCTATCAGTTTTTTTTCCTTTGCAACAACTGCAGTTTTGGTTCTCTCCTTCTACTAACAGGAATGTTTGCAATAGATACATCTACCTGTGACAAGCAAACACAATACAGATACCATCATTCAATGTAGTTATGCAACAGGCAGAAATCATCAGTTCTCCTTGTGGATGGGACTTCTTGCAAACAATTTGGAAGTCCTCTGGATCATAGTGGAGGTTGCTTGTCACCGTCATTAGCAGCTACACCTGCAGGCACGTGGTGACCGCCCCCAGCTCCGGCGAGTAACTGTCTAGTGGAACTGCTGCTACTGTAGCTGTCTCCGCTTGATCGATTAGAAAGATGGCTGGCTCCACTTAACGGAGTGCCAGGCAAAGACCCTAGGGCTAAACCCTCACGCCAGCGTCCAGGGGTACTGTCCACAGATGGCGGGAGGGCTCTCTCCTGAAAATTTTAAGATATATTATTATTTGGTATACCTTGAAGGTCTGAGAAGTTAAGGTACAGTCACACAAAAATAAACATTTAGACATTCATGAGCACAAATGCTCCCAAAATGGATGCAGAATAACAGGTGAATTATCAGCAGACTATGGGATTTTTAAATGGAATGGAACAGCTAAAATTTTAATGAATCCTTCTTTCCTAATTTTGGTTAAAATATCTCATGAAATCTTTCAAGAATAGATTCTTTGTTGGCTATTATTACTTAATAATTCACAAGATGTTAGATTAATATGATTAGAAAAATTGTTATGTAATCAATACCATAATATAGGAGAAAAATATAACAAATGTAGATGAATTGCCACAAATAAAATTTAAAAAAACATAACCGACTAGGTTATACTTCGAGTTTCCAAATAATTAAGTAATTTATTTTTACTAATCTATTTTCTCACTGTTGTTCTAAACAAGCTTTTGAAATGTGTTCTGTATGTAAAAAGAATACTAACACTTTTCATGTGTTTTCCATGCGTTGGAGAATTTTATTACAAACTTAATTAACATATTAAACATTTAGTCATTGACAGAGTTGAGACTAGTTAAACAGCAACTCTCACTTAAAAGAACACCAGGACACTTGCAAGTATTCAATTTTTTCACCTTCTAGACACTTTTTATTCCTTTTGTTAAGTACAAAAAAGAACCTTAACAGTACAAAAAATCACAACTCATGTTAGTCTCAGCAAATCACAACATAATAACAGTACATTATTTATATTTTCAAAAAAATTAGGTCTAGATTTTAAAAAAGTGTTTCTCTCTATGAACTTAGAAATCAGTTTTAATTCTGATATATTTAATTCTTTTGTTCACTAAAGAAATATAATTACCAACAACCCAAACTGATTGTATTTTAAATCACATACCACAGTTTATCTTCAATAAAATTTCCATTAATAGTACATAAAAATTTGGTCCAAAAGAGCTAAAGAACCATTTGAGATCATAAATAAAAAAGTACATAAAACATTTCACAAGTGGCATAAATGAGAAACAACCCTCTATTATCAAATCTATTAATCATGAAAGAATTTTTACAAATCAAAATTGCTTTCTCCTCTTGGATTGTTTTTAGAGAGTTATTTTTCTTCAAAGGATTATGACACTGGAAATTACCGCAATGTGAAAAGCCCAGTGAATCGGTGAGGCATGTGTCATTACACCATGCATACCTTTTGCATGAATTCAGAATCACCAAAAGTCACACAGTGTTGAAGTGAATAAATAGTGCCTAATTAAAGCAGTGAGAGTACACTTAGCAAGTCAAAGTTGGTTTAGAATCTTAAGGCCAAATAATAACTCCTTCACTTCTGAAGCTGGTACCACACAGTCAGTCTAGAAGAAACTCAAGAAAAACAAATCCACCATACTTCACACTATTCATAGTTTTCATGGCTAAATTCAGTCCTGGCAAATTCATGCATAAAAATGTAGTATTTCATAAAAAGTAGAAAACTAACAAAGAAACTCAATAATAATTTTTAAAGTATGTAGTATAAAAAAATCAACTTAAAAGTAAAACAAAAACAATTCAAAAGACAAATGAATTCTTGATTAAAATAAATTGATTAGGTTAAATTTTTGTAAAAAATAGTTCCCAAGTAAAAATGAATAATTGTCATATTACAGAAAATTAAATTGGTTTCAAAAGATACCCATACACAGTAAAAGGTATTAACTCAGGAAATAGTGCATGTCTTTGCCAGAAACAATTTGGGCAGAAACTGCCTCAACAAAACATAATAGAAGAAAGAAAAAGAACAATGGATCTCAAGCCTCCTCACCGGTCAACAACTGACATTTGGCAGATCTACATCAGCTTGAGGGCCAGATGAAGGTGTGCCGGGAGAGATCCGTGAGAGCGATTGCACCTAGAATAGCAGCATACATCACACACCAGGACACCAATCAACACCTATCTGAACTCCATGTTTACACACATGCACCACAGAGATGTAGACCCGAAAAATAAGCATTATAAGACTTGGCAATTATCGTAATACTGATGCATGAAGTGATCAAGAAATGTTCCTGAACATGTTTTTAGTAATCTTTTATTTTTTTCACTTTTAGTAAAAAGGAAATAATTGATTTTTGATGAAACGCAAAAGAAATATCTACAGTATAATAAAAAACAATACGATTTTCTCTATGTCACACACTAGCAGAGTGATACTAATAAATTACTAACAGAGTAATTTCTAATAATCTTAAATGAATTATCAAAAAAATAGAGACATTTCAATACTGTTTTTAAAGTGTAGTAATTATAATTTCCTACTGTTTATTATAGTAGTAATTTCTTTTGTATCTGGGAAAAGTTTCATATATTATTTGTAGCTCCAACCCAAAACATCCTGCCTCACTTTTCTTAAAGTACTTTCATCAAATTGATGGGATGGAAAATACTTGTTTTTGGAGAGTGAAGTAATTTGTTGTACTTTTCTTGCCTATATGCAGTTTTTAATTGCTTTTCCTATTAAAAGGTATTTGCCGTTAAGATAGATGAAATGCCCTAAGCTTTGGATTTGAAAAATAAAAGCGTTATATTGACTTAGGAACTTAGGTTTCTAGGTTCTGAATGTTTATTAGTCCTTCCCCTCACCCAAAAGGAGCAAATATACGGTTTATATTGGTTCTTTTTTTCTGACCACGCACTCAAGAAAAATTCTGACTTTTTCCATGAAGGTGGGTGATTGAAACACTAGTTCAGGGAATTTTGTTTCAAGCCACTGAAAGTCATTAAAAAATTTATGGTTTTAAAAACCTTCAGAAAACACACACACACACACAAATTAAAGCAGAAAATTAATAGGTACATCAAATTTTATTGCCCATTTTTTAGAATTAAAAAACTCTACCTACAAGAAGTTTAATCTAATTTTTGAAATGGTGCACCATATTAAAAAAAGTCCATATATTCAATTTATAAATATTTTCATGGTTTCTGCACCTTTACGAAGAATGCACCAAATATTGCAAATTCTTAACATAACTTTATTTTCATCTCTTGCTACGATATGTATTTTTCTATTTGTTTTGTCCCCATAACTCAATTCTTACTTGAGTTGTAACAATGTTAGGCAGACAAATTAGATTAATTACACATCCTCCTTTGGTGTGATAAATAGCGGAGAGAAATTAGATTTTAAACTCATTTTTCTTTTTTCATTTCATCTAAATTTTGTGTAATTATAGTCCTTTCAAACATTGTGATACATGATTCTGCAGGTCTGGAGGTTTTTAATATTTATCTTTCATAATTTAAATAATAAATAAGCTATGCTACATTAGAAAAGGATCCTACCAGGTTATTCACTAATCCAAATCTTAGGACATTTTACCAATCTTAACAGGGGTCAGCCTTTATTTATTATTTACCATGTTACTATACTGGGAAAAACGGAGATAGAAGTCTCCAGGTTTGAATCCCAGCCTATGTTCAGCAACACAAAAGAAATAACAAACACTAACACATATTTTTTTCATTACTTAGATGCATCAGGTATGGAGGTCACCATGCTTCCAGGGGTCCCAGAGCTTCTAGATCAATTTCCTGTGGTAATTTCTTACTAAGCTTGTGAAGTGTACAAATGGTTCAATGGTTAGTACCTGGTACCCATTAGTATCCACAATCATTTTCAAGTGGTCTACATGTCATCATCTTCATGTGTATTTATTTATGTATTTTCAAATACATACTCATGAGGATGACATGTCAAGAAGATAGCTGAAGTATTGAAGATTAACTTAAGTACTGAAGTCAAAAGAAGTTTTCAGAATATCAGAACATGATTCACAGAAGATTTGGATGTGGTATGTCTGAAATATGTGAAGAAGGTTAGTTTGATCTGAAGTCTGAGAATGGATTCATGATGCATGGAGGAATATTTCTAGAGCAGTTGCCAGTGAGTTTAAAAATATTTTATCTCAAATATACTTAATGGTGAAGACAATAACCCTTTACAAAACATTTATCATACAAGAACAATATTCAATATTCAGAAAGTAACCTCTGTATGTATATAGATTAAAAACCTGTGTAGACAGAAATATTTTATTACATTCATTTCAAATCTACATGTCACATATATTTTTTCACTAATTGCCACTTGAGTTCACGCACTTGTCATAGTGTTGATCCAATTTTGAAATTCTTTCTCTATAAAAGTTTGCCACCTGGAAATGAAACCAACCACCTGTCCTCATTTTGAAGATCTTCATTGTCAGAAAATTGCAGGGAACAAAGCCATTTCTCCAAGTGGGAAAAAAAACTAATTGACTACTACTTGACACTTCAATAACTACATAGAAATCAATAGGACTAAGTCACCCTAAAATTCTTTCCTTCTGCATTGAAACATGAAAGAAAGACATGAGCATAGCCCATTCATTAGTTTTGAGGATCTGTTAGCAATATTGATACACACTGAGCACAGAACTTCTGGTATCCTAATCTTTTGATGACTATCTCGTACAAAACAGTTTGAGTAATTTGAGGAAATATTTCCGACAGATCCAAGATAGTGAACCAATGGATCTCACAAACTCATTTGTCAATTTTTCTGGCTAGATTGTCACTGACTACAAATGGCCTCCTAATGCTTTCATCATGAACTCATAATGATTGGGCCATAAACAGCATACAACTGCCCATGAATTTTGACTGCAAAAGAGTTCTGCACCCTAAGAAATCTTATCACACTGCGTACCTCACATATGGTGAGATTTTCCATTGTAGCACTCATTTCATTATTTTATAACGATTGAATGCATGTCGATAAGATAATTCAATAAGGGTTACTGAGAAGGTAATGAGACATAGAACACTTCGGTAAAAAAAATTAATTCTCTCAATTAATATTTGAGCTAAGCAATAACGGAGGTAACTTTCCACATAGATCTAATGTAAAAATAATATTTGACAAGAATTTAGAGTAATTTTAGTGATGTATGCACAACAGCTAAAAAGCTACATCCTTTTATTGATTTAAGACTGGACCCATTTTCACTCCACATTAAAATTTTCCAAGATGATTTACAAGGGTACCACTTATTTCTAGTACCAATTTGAAAATTTTCAAAAAATCGCAATTTGCGTCAAGCTGTCCCACAACAGGTTCCAAAGTCTCCGAATGGTACAAGGAGCTAATGAGCTATTTGAGAAAAAAAAATTTAATTAAAAATAAAAATTTTGATTTTGAATATGATATTTTCCCATCTTGACCCATGTCAAGTAGAATATCATGTATCTATATGGAGAGCTTTCAGAGCAATACAAAGAGTTTTCTGTAGTTTTGGGACATTTAAACTTAACATTGTTGTAAATTTCAAATGGGTTGAAGTATTACAATAATATTTGGTATTCTTTTCAGTCTACATGATGGCTATCATCCCAGGTAATATATTTTATTAAAATCTCAGATTGTGAAGTTTAGACCCTGTTTGTTTTGACATAAAATGATCCATTTTAAGGTAGTACAGATTCAGAATGTAATTCTACTCAAAATATAAAATGCTTTAAATAATTGCTATTTTGGAACAACTGACTCAATGAAGTCTTGTTTAATTATGCACAGAAAATAAAAGCCCTTCCAATTTTACTTTAACACACATCTGATTTTAAAAAGCTCATCATTGTTTCATAAATTAAATGTTTAGTTACTGGATCAAATGAGAATTTTACACACACATTTTTGAGCAAGTCACAGAATTGAAGATGGGAATTGAACAGTTATTTCTGGAACATTTTATTTATTGTAACAAAAATGTTTGTACAAATTGATTACAAATTGTTTCCGAAAGTTCAATAAGAAATCTGTTATTAAGTAAATAAGGAAATGAAACACAGAAGAAACAAATACTGGTTCAACATCAACTGAAATATATGTGCCATATGTTGTAAGAAATCTTACAACAGCTCCTTACAAACAAACTGATGCATGTTCAATGTATTTGGCAGAATGGTTATTATATCATATTTGCAATTACATAGGTACCTCAGTTTCACAAAAAAGACTAAATTTCAATTTGGAAAACAGTCTACTTGTGATACAAAATTCAATTTTGTTGGTGAAGAATCAATGATCATAAATGATCATAACACAGGGACCTGGGAAGTCAATTTATTCTTTGATGAAGTCACAGTATATCTATAGCTATGTCATCTTCTTTATTTTCTCAAATTTTGTCAGTTTATAGTTTATTTTTGAATTATTAAAAAATTATTTAATCGTATAGGGAAAGTACCAATGTAAAACATGTTAGCAACAATTGAGGGAGGAAGCTTGAGTTCAAAAAAGGTGTTCTAATAAATAATGAAAGTGATGAGTGTGGCTGACATACTCATACAATATTTCATTGATGGAAGACTTTAAATAGAAATTCAACTCATGCATTTTTATGGAAACTAATTTAATATTAATTGTCATTATTAAAAAAATATATATTTTCATTAAAATACTTGTTTTTACTTAAACTAAAACAAATTATTTGATTTTCAAAAACAAAAGGTTTATTTGACTCCTACCCAAGAGAAATCACACACAATTAAATGCACATCACAAACATAATTATGACGAGACCTTATGACTTGTTACTTCCTAAGATCTGTCCCAAATCAGAAACAATAGAAATAAATTGACAAATTATTTATTTGTCTTGACTGATTATTAATTTTGAATATGATAAGCAGTAACTGGATACCTTATCAGTATGAAGAGGACTTAAAATGGTAGTAGCAGGATCCTCGGGAGTATAATAATCAGAATCGTCACCAGCAGCTGTTACAGAGGAGGTGAGTCCAGAATCACTTTCTACTCCAACAGAATTACATGGCATGCCTAAAAAAATATTACAGAAAGTTTATATCCCAATCATCTAGCTACTCAAAAACATACCATAATTATCCTCAATGAATATGGAATCCACAATACTGCTAATATATATGCAAAAATTACATAACAATTTATAATAAGAAAACAAATACTTGTTTTGATGTTTGTATTTAGTATTCACATCGATTTAATACAAATGGATGATCCACACCAGTAAGATTCATATACAGTAGTTGGTTTCTGAGTTACAGTTGTTATAATTTAGTTTCAATTTAAAAGATAGTGGAAATGCTTCAGTTCAGAGAATCCATCTGCAATCCACCTTCAAAAAAATCTTCTTTGAATTTTCTTTTCTCATTTTATTTAGATTTATTTACACTGATTAATATAAGTCAACAGATTTCATTTTGCATAAGCAGTCATAAGTCATATGACAAAGATTTTGTAGATTAATTATTTTAATAATATGTTAATTCATATCCCAAATCTTCATGGAAAAGAAATGAATTGCAAAACTGATTTTTAAAAATTATTCTCATTTTATTGACAAAGAGACATGAATAAAACAATTATTGCAATAACAAATTATAATGCAAGTATTCAAATTGTTGTCATTCTTAAGTTATTTCACATGGTAAGGTCTTTATTATATTATAAATCATAACCACTACAATTTACTTTCAACGCATGGTGGTGGCTTGATAAATCTCCTGATCAAATTTTTCTAGTTCTGTTGGAACAAGGAAGTTCAACATTTGGATTAAAAATTTGGACAAAAGTCCTGTCCCAAATCTAAATTTCTCAGTTAGTTGAGTGGTCTTAATAATTTTGCCTCTCCTTCAAATTTATACTTTTCTTGCAAAAATTGTCTGGTAATACACATTGTTTCAAAAACAAAACATAAAATATACTAATATTGTAGACTTTGAAACAACAGAAGGAATGTTATTTGCTAATGAGTGCATGTGATATCCAGCATGAGAAAAATTATATTACATTTCTTGCCAGAATATTTCTGTTCAACAGCAACGAAACCCTTTTAAAGGAGACACCAGGGGAAAGGAAATTTGTCTCTTATAAGCGAAAAATGGTTTTTTTTAGCAAGTCGGGCATAACTTCATGTATTTATATCAAATTAGAATGGTTGCAAAATATCCCAATCTTTTTTTCAATCAAATTAAAATAATTAGATTTATGGAGTTTCTATAATTCTTTTTAACATGAATGTCATAATAAAAAATAACACTTATACAAAAATGAAGAAAAATGTAAATAAATGAGCGTTTGATTACTACAATTGTATAAGATCCCCTCAGTATATGTACAAAAGCTATACGAGTACAGCCCAACCAAGGTGGTGGACGAATTCTGGCAATTTCTTAGATTGTACTCATCCAGATTTTCTACATTTGCATCCAGGTGGCTCCAGCAAAGCTTGAATATGTTGATGCTGACATTACATTGATGGCAATGTTGACACACATGCAAAGCATCCATTGAAATATTCTCTGAATTTTTGAGGAAAATTACTTCTCTCACATGGAGGTTGGAATTTACTGTGGGGAAATATGTTTTGTCCACTATAAGTGGGAATCTCTCATAAATGGCTATCTTATACATGGGAAATAAAAACATTGTTTTATACGTTTGTTCTCACAACCTCTGATATTGCCTCCTATATCTAATAAGCAGGCCTCTCATAACTGGGTTCCACTTCACCAAGTATTAGTTTTTCTTATTTTATCATCCTGATTAGATACATTTAGATCCTTTTTCAACCCATATTGTTGCCTGCTGAGGCGAACCTTCTGCATTCCCACCTTTATTAACAACATGACCAAAGGAACACGTGTGACACACTGGTCAGGAAGAACTGTATTAATAGACATGGTAATATAAATAAGACACTTAATAGCCACAGAATGATAACTATGTACTATGCACATATTCTGAGAGAGATAAAGACAACTTGAAAGCACAGAAAACACGCATTGTTCATATTGGTTACACATTTTTTAACTAATCTTTTCAGACTGCTTAATCAGAAGAACATCATATAATTCCAGAGTAAAAGTATGAATAATGTGATAAATCAGAGTGAAATCAAGTTACATGAAACTTGAGGATCATTCCTTTAGTTAGGAAAACGCATAGTGATTATATTACTTGTCTCAACAACGAGATGATTCTCATGAAAGTTACTGGAAAAATATCAACAAAGAGAAGCAAACTTTTCAGAAATAACTTCCTCTTAAAATTCAGAATCCTTAATATAAAGACCAACTATATTGACAAATGTTCATGTATTATTGTAAACTAGTTTTGACAATTTGGGAATTTTTTGTAGAGTCTGCATAGCTTAGTGGGTGGGGGCTGAGCTGCCTATAGGATGGTCACGATGAGATCATGGGGGATTTTTCTCTAGGTTCAATGTCTAGATTTACTCCCAGTATCACTAAACCTTCTGTAAAATGAGTACAGTCTATCCTAGTAGCACGAGCTGAAGCATGATGCAGGTCACAACCTCTCCTCCTTGTGCTAAGGCTGAGAAATTGAGTTCTACCTAAACCCACATGGCATGCTGTAAGGCCCAAAGTGGGAAAGTTTGATTTTATTATAAGGGTTAGTTAACACAAGAATTAAATATATTTTGAATGAACCTTACTATGTGTATTAGTAGCAGCATCTTCTGAAAGTACTTCAACTTTTAACTCTAGATCTTCATCATCTTCATCCTCATCGTCATCATCGCCAGTAAGATTGCTCACCACCACTGATTCTAGTGGGGCAGGATTAGCACTGGTGACAGCATCAAGTAAAGGAGAAAGTTTTTCTGCTTCACTGTCATCATCTGGTGTCTAAACAATAAAAATAAAATAATATAAACACTACCAAGCAACAATGGTATGTATGTGTAATAGAGAATAAAATTCATATGACAATATAAAAGTTTTAAAAATATTATTCAGTGGTTTAAATGTGAATTCTATGATATCATAACAACAAAAGAGATTGAATTATAAATATGTCATCTCCATTTCATTCCAAGTTAATGTTATAATATAACAGTCATATTTATAGTATAAAAATGCAAATATTTTTAACATTTACTTTACTGATTGTGCTTTGATAAAGCAGCAATGGAAAAAACACTTAAAATCATAAAATTAATGAAATTTCTTTTTCTTAAAACAAAATTCTTTTTCATAACTATACAGTCTTTTATCAAGTTCTTCGACCCATGTTACTCCAGAAACACATAATAAAGGTTAAAACAACAGAAAGAATTTTGAAGTATGTAAGTAATGTTTTCCAGCTTTCATAAGCATTGATATAAATTATTTGATCACATGTCTCCATCAAAACTCACACAAAATATAGAGAAAAATCATAATTGTAAGTTATTAGAACATAAACATTCTCCTTAGGAGTGAATAACATTCATATAATTGAATAGGTAGACCTATAATTCACATTTCCTTGTAATGTACAGTTTATGATTTATCCTGAAATTTCATTACCTCATTCTCATGGGACGAGGTTTCGTTAACAAGACGAACTGTGTCCCTGTTTCGCAGCACTGAGCTCTTATCACGAGAACCAGGGCGTGACACATGTCTCACTAACAAAGGAGATTTTGTTTGTTCCTTGTGATTTTCTTCCTCTCGCGCCATCAGCACAGACATTCGAAACTGTTAAACATGCAGGAATATTATTCGTGCAATACAACACTCCTAAATTCAAATCTATCAATTAAGACATGCTTAACTGACAAAATACTTCATGTCACAAAGAATGGTGAAAGCAAAAATAAACACTACGTAAAAAGCTACAATTACAATGAACTTGAGGAAAAGAATTGGGAGAACAAAGTATATTTAAGAAAGCAGAGAGGTAATTATTAAAAAAAACCCAACAACAACATATGAATTTGTCTTCAATTTTCAAAACGAGTATTCTCTATTCATTTTCTTTGCATTAAAAAAAAAGTCAACAAAGAATATTTTCTTTATTCTCAACAACTAAATCATTACTTAAGACTAGTAAAATATAAATTAATGAGAAATACAAGGAAGTTGCACATACTTTATATGAGCACATACAATGAACAACATAGAAACGCCTTTCAATTTATCATACATACTTTATAATCAATGGTTTCAGTTTAGTATTAAAAGATCAAAATTAAGACATTTCATTAAAGTATCCTATAAAATACTTGGTTTAGGAATTTAGAACTAATTGGCTGAAAAATAAAAAAAAGAGAAAAAGGAAGCAATGGGTCTTTGTTGAAAGAAGAAAATTTCATATTCTTGTCAATTTTTCCACTATTCCTATACACTATTATAAAACTTTCCCCCCCAGCTTTTACATTGCTATACAAATGTCCCTCCACAAGTGGTGGGATTCTCCCTTCTTTCTTCCAGAGAGAAAATAAGATTATTGTCCAGAATGAGGTAATATAGGATTGTAACGGCTTTTATGACATTAAATTATTTACTTTTTTAAGTTTATTTATAATTCCTTCTTCGAATGATTTCATCTATTCATATTATATTACAACGAAGGATTTTAAATCACACATATTTTTGTGATTTTAACACGTTTTGTATGTTGAACAAACGAGAAATTAGAACACCAAAATGGTTGATAGTAACAAAAACTAAAATACATCTTCTTTTTGAATGATACACACTTATATTAAGTAAAACATAAAAATTTCATGTCATCAACAGACATTGATATGACTTCGCTGCCTTATTGGGTTTCATTCTCTGTATCTCTTCAATATAAAAGTATTAAATTGTGGACTAAGATGGGCTGAATCTTTATATAGACAATATGGGGAATTCTCATTTAACAAAACCATTTCTTTTCTCAGAACTTATTTGCAATTGATTCACATGTAAATCAAAGTAATAACAAAACATATTTTAAATTCAGTTTTACAAAACTAGAATAGTTATGTTTATTGTTCCAATATACTATCAGCCGTAAAGCCTTGAACAAGTAATTTTTTCTGTTAAATATAATTAATTTATGGGCAAAAAGCAGTGAAAACTGGGAATGACCAAGTCAAAGACAATAAGCCCTTCACAAGAATCCCATTAGTTCCGATCAATGTCTATAAAAAATAATATCAAATTTAAACCGAATATAATAAATAAAAAAAGTTTACTCATGGCAGATTCATGCTTCCTTAAAACAAACTATCCTATACAATAACAGAAAACAGTTGACAGAGAGAGGAAAAACATTATTTATTAGGTTCAATTCCAAACTAGCACATAAAAATATATTAAGAAAGTGCATTTTAAAATGTTGAAACATAGTATAAACAAATAAACAAAAACATTAAGCAATAGTCTTGCTAATTGAAAACACAACAAATAAATAATTTGAGACAATAGCAGTTCTTCAAAGATACAAGAAAATGAATTAGTAAACAATTCGACAGTTGTTAAGAACATGCAAAAGATTTCTTTGCTCAGAAGGGAAGATCCAACTTCATAGAAAAATAAAAACTATTCTGGAAACTGGAAAATAAAACTAGTTAGAAGAACACAATTAACACTGCAATATATTCAAAACTAGATCTACTTTGAATAAGCATGAATGTAAAATGCCTTTGCTGGGTAATGAGAGTGTTTCACTTTCAACCTAATAACATATTTTTAACCTAATAATAAGGAAAATAGAAACTTGATGCCCAATAAGTTTCTCAACTCAAAAGATAAATATCCCCTCATAATTATAAATGTAAAAAGTAAATAATCAGAGGGAGTTAACATTAAAAATTTTAATTTCAAAGTTGTTTCCTCTATTTTGATGTTATGGTCTGTAACAAGCATGGCTTGTAACTTTATATGAAAAAAGGTTGGTATCAATCTTAATTTCACATCTATTCCCTCAAATGCACCAATTTTCATAAAAATCGAAATAAATATTTTTAAATGTCAAAGCCTTACAAATGGATCAAAGTGTGTGTTCTTTTTCAAGTATTATTACTTGCAATGTAATGGTTTTTGAACATGTTTAGTGAGATATAAGATTGATGATTTTTTCTTGTCCAATTTCACCTGGAATGACCCAAAAACAACATTAGAATCGAGAAAATAATGTTTTGTTGCTGATGACCTATGTGAGAAAACACTGATTGTAAGTATTATCAGCTTCTTGTGATTAGAAGGTAAAAGTGACAAGTCCCTAATTAGAATGTTTACAAAAATTAAAATAATTTGTTAACACAAAACATATGTAACAATTTGGCAATCAGATATTAAAACTAGAATTAGCATAACAAATAAGCACATATTATAATGTATGTACATTCATGGTATTCTGCCACCCTTGTATTAAAGGACACAATGAGTATATTCATCAAGTGAACATAGAAACGCAACAGTGATTAAAATATTTGTTACTGCTAAGCTATACTTTACTGCATGATATGTTCTACCTATACTATTGCACCCCCCCACCCCCAAAAAAAGAGGATATGTTTAAGGGGAAAATCTAGAGAAGTCAATACAGGTGCTAATTCCCATAAAGGTAGAAAGGAAATATTCCAGAAAAAGAAGAAGGATATACTAGATGCTATGCAATCATATAGAACTCCTTTCTCATGATTTTTATTTTTATGTTGTATCTTGATAGGTTTCAAAACCTTTAATATCTTCTTTCCCCAATAATTTTTAATTAATTTAAAAATTGGTTTATAAAATAATAAAAATGTACAACTTGGTAGGAGAGAAAAAAAATTAGAAGAATCATACATGTACAAAATACATGTAGTCTCTTAATACATGACGACTTCTTTATTTATTTAACCATTCTGGATTTAAAAAAATCAAAGAGGTTTTACTAGATACCTCAGGTGTGTGACAGGCAGCTCCATTCCCTCGAGGGCTCTTTGAATCATGATCGTCAGGACTTCCTGGTGTCTTCATAATACCAGAAGATGACCTCTCAACATTAGCTCTGTTAAGAACCTCTGCAGCTTGGACTGCAGCAACTTCTTGATCAGGAGTTTCAGCAACATCAAGAGGAGGAGCTGTAGGCAAGGATCTCAAGGGGCATGGCCCATTCAGAGCTTCTATCAAAGAAACGGGTTCATAACCAGCTGGAATATTCTCACAACTTCCCTAGAAAACACAATTCATCAAATTTACTTATTTAGTTAAATTATGAGGAAAATAAAATTTAGTCTGCATTCAAAAACCATTTTAAATTTTTTCATAATTCTTCAACAAAATATAAACTACAATATGATAAACTATGTAACTTGTCATAATATTCTTATTTTGTATGCTGTTAACAATAGCAAGTATTCAGTAAGCAAACTTAATGAAGTGTTTTCTGTGTACAACATTATTAAAATTTCTATCTTTTTCAAAGAGAAAGTACAACATGTGAGGTGAATTGTAAGAATAAGTGACATCAACAGATAGGTGAAAATTGTGATGGACTGGGACTCAATCCAGAGATATCCAGTTCCAGCTGCAAGGGTACCGTCTTCTACACCTTGCATTTTGCAAGTCCCATTTCTATCACATTAGACAAATATATCACATGGAGGGAAAGGAAAGAAAATAATTGACTCCTTTTATCATAAACTTGACCTCTGATCTGCTATCTCAGTTTCATCTTATATCATAATCATTAGCTTTCTCATCTTATCTTATCTTATCATTGAGAGACAACTATGGTCACTTAAACTCTGTTTTGGGATTTGCTCCCTGGATCAAGAGGATGTGGTGGCTTCGGGAGGTGAAACAGGAGGACAGCGCTTCAGCATCCAGGGCAAGAGGTCACAGGTTCGAGTTGCTATCTTTGTCCATTTTCACCAGACCACCGAAGACACAACATCTCCATGAGTAGGTACTTGGAGATAAATAGCTGTATGAATAATTTTAATTTTGAAGTTACCGTAGCTGTAATTTGTCACCACAGATGTAATTCCTCAGATGAAAACAAAAAATGAAATTTTGGAGTGTCATAAATACATTTTACATTTTCATGTGAGACAACACCATGTAAGAAAACTGTTCTAATACATTATGCAGCTGAAATTAGCTTTTACAAAAGTTTTAATTAAATCTCAAAGTTCCTGTTTCAAGTAAAATAAATTTAAATATATATAAGAATATGTAAATACAGTAACAATGAAACTCCAAAAATTTAGTTAACAATGCAATCAAGTTGAATAAAATTACACATTAACTTGTTGTGTCAGTTCAATAGAACTTATATTTAAATTATTATATTTTCTATACAATTTACATATACTAACATAAATAAAAGACAAGAAATACTAACATAAGAAAATGTTATAGTAAAAGTAACAACTTAGTAACAATCATGAAATTACAGTATTTAAAACCAGTAACAATAATTAAAACAATTATGAATGAAATGCAGTTTCCACATGCATATTTCAATTCATCAGTAATACAACCCAAGGAATTTTGAAGTTATGATGTAAAATCAATATTTAAACCAAACCAAATTTAGATTTCTTACTTCAGGTGGAGGAAGAGCTACTTGAGGAAGAGCAAGTGCCTTTTGCAAAGCACGAATTTGTAGCAGAGCACGAAATGGCGATCGACAGATGGGGCAATTGTTAGCCTGAAAATAGAAATATCACATAAACATGTTAAATATTTAGCAATATTAAAAAATTAGGAAATTTCTGCACAAAATTAATTAACTCAAAAAGGAATGAATGGTTGATGAACCTAGTACAACAATTTATTGTATAAGTTACAGTTTCTGAAAATGACATCAAATATTAAGTATTGGTAGCTTATGTTCACAGTTCAATAGCCAGGACATAATTTCAAGAAATAATTCAAAATATAAAAATAAAGTGTGAAATATTAACAAATAGTAATAGTCTTGTAGCATATCAATTATAACTTGGTTTATAATAATAGAATCTAATCAAACCAAATCTTAAACCAAAATCAGCAGATTTCAACTACATCTCCGTAAATAAAGCCTTTAGTAAAGAAAAATCAGAATTACAAAAATAAAGAATACATTGTAAATCTACACAAGAAAATGTGCAAGTTTTGACAATTATTGAAATTTATGCTCATTACAATTTTGCAAAATTTTGTTGATTGCTATCACATCAAATAACTTTCAGAAACAAATTTTAAAAAGATAAGAAAAGAATTGTCTTAGATACAATGAATAACAGAATATTGTTTACTTCCACAATTTCTCAATATGTGCACAATTGCTGAATATATATAAATGAGGTTGAATACACTGACCATGTAGCAACTTGTGTACACAAGGGTGCAGACCAGAAAAATACCTTTTTATTCAAACTGTTTCCAAAGAGGTCTCTGTGTGATCATTCAGAAATAAAGCTCTGTATATTCATAACAATACAGTTTTGACATACAACTAAAATTTAATAAGAATGAAAGCAAATTTGAAATTTAAAGGAAAACACATAAAATTAGATAAGTGAAGCTTATGAATGAAAGAATGAATAAAAAATATTCCTTAGTATTACAGAAACTAGGTTTATTAGGAAGCGTAGATTTCCAGAAGCTCTGTGAGCACATAACTGCCACCTTCTAATGCCAAGTTAGTTTTAAATAATAACAAAAATCTTTTTGGTGTTCACAACTTTACATTCATGTAGGGTCAAAATAAGATGTGCTGATAACAAAGATGAAATTCTAGGAATTCACCAGTCAATATATTTTTAATTACTGAGAGATAGAATGAGAATAATTTATCACAGGTCTGTAATATATTTTATCACTGAATATTTATTTCATGCAATGATGAGTATTAAAAGCACAATACCTTAAATCACTTACACATGAATCTCCTTGCTATAAAATAATCCTTCCTCTAAAAAGTAAAAAAATCGTACCTGATAGCGCAATGAATCTGCACACGAGTTACACAAGCACAGATGTCTGCACGGAAGGATAAGAGTATCACGAACGTCACACATACAAATAACACACTCAGATCCATTGTCTTCAGTCTCTTCGTCATTAGCACTCTTATTGTTATCATTGTTTTTATTTTCAATACCGTATATCTCCTGAAGCAAATAACATAATCCATCAACAAATAATTTCTGTTTCAGAGCTCGAAGGACATAAGTGCCATCTCCATGATGGTCTATCACTGCTATTGTTGTGTGAGACTGTCTTGGTTCTTCTATTCCTTCCTCTGCTACACAATGTATTGCTACAGGGATCACATCCCTGTCAGGATTATACGTTAACTCATCATCAGAGTAACGACTAGGTTCAAAAACATGTGTCACTTGTGAAAACTGCTGATTAGCCCCACGTTTGTAGTGAAAGGTTTCGGAATTCATAGTAGAGTCACGAGGAGTATACCTAGAACATACAACAAAAATTTAAAACCTAAAATTAATTCTATGTCCAGTCAATACAAGAGGATATGTAAAGTTAGGTACCTACACAAAAAAATAAAAAGGAGGATAGTTGTCATGTTTTTACAACAACTGTACAGTAACTCAAAGTAAGATTTCATAAATTTTACTAACAAATTATCATAGGACAATAAAGGAGCAACCAAAAATTAAAACATAACACGGATTGTACTTACGTTACACCACTAGGAGAAAAATCTTCGGTGCAGAAATAGTATATAGTGATAGCACACCTAGCATCACAGTCAAATGTGAATTCAATATTAAATTGGGTACTTTTGGTCTCTTCAATATCCCCATCTTCTGTTTTACCAAGGCTTTCTGGAGATCTGACAAATCTCAATGACTCCTTGCGTATATTTACTAAACTTTTAAGAGTTTTTGTTGGTTCATTAGCTTGAGGAGGAGGATATGGAAACTGTAAATAAATATTAAATAGAAATCTTTACTTGTAAAAAAAAAAAAAAAAAAAAACTGAACACTTACTGGAGTAGGTCTGCAACCCAAGAAATTTAAATCAGCATTTTCACCAAACAAATATGCTTCAGGTTGAGGAGTATCAAATCTTTCCCCACCCATTATGAAGTGGCTTCCAAAGTAATTGCCTACAAAATGACAATGAATATTCCACATTTAGTAGATATATTCCACTTCACACCTAGTTACTTGTGCTCATTCATGTAAAAAAAAGTTAATAGCAAAACATATCTTAAATATTTTGAGTTCAAATTTACATGTCATTTGTGTATCAACTTCCTGGAAAATACAATAAAATACTAAACATACATCAAACTTATTCAAACAAACCTGATCTAGGAGGATATTTGTAAGCATGATTTGAAACAATGTCCACTTCTTCCACTCCCGCATGTTGTCTACTCGTTAAAGCACCCATTTTTACATAAAAACGTCAACACCATCAATAATTAACCATTTTTTTCTTCAACGGGTGACATTCACTCAGTGGCACTTTCTTGTATTCAAAATAGGTCAATTGGTGAATTATTACAAAAAAAAATTACATTCATAGTACAACTTTCACTCGCATTCTATTCCTCAGCAGCTCTTCAGATCACTGTTAGTAATTAAAAAGTAAACATTTTGCTAAATACAACAGTTTCTCTCGTCGATGACATATAACCAGACTCGTTCAACATACTTCAATTCACTTCAATTGATTCAGATTCTGAACTAGAATCTTTGGAACCATGTAAAAACGATTAGTCGAGAGAAAAATCGAACTCTGAAAAATCGATTTTGGTCGATTGAAAATCGACGGGAACCACGGGTCCCACACGTTGCGTACAGACCTACATGCACTTCTGTAGTGTTGCGGAGCTTTCGAATTAACTAAACAGCAACTAACGATAATGTTCTGAATGGAAGTAGTGCTCTTATGCATATAAGTAGCAAAGAAAAACGTATTTCATTAATTTGAGTCAAAATTAAAATGTCTACTAAAAAGTGGTCGTTTTTCTTAGAGACCTGTTAGACATTAAGGTCTCTAGTTTTTATTTGTTACTATACAGCAACTCTAAAAGGTTCTTCTTACACCAAACCCGTCAAAATATTCACTAATATTATAATGACAAATCCCTTGTACAATCTCTACATGAAAATACTTTCTCACCTAACTCGAAAAAATCTATTTAACAAATAGAATTATCTAAAAAACTGATTAAAACTATTAATGTTATATCTGTCTGTCTGTCTCTCCTATTGGAATTGGAGTTAATTTTTGGAATATTAGGAAAATTAAAGAAAAACACAGGAACCATTTCGAATAGGATTATTAATTGCAATAACAACAAGAAATAAGATAATATAAAATTTTAAAATCTTTTATTTTGTAAAGTCTTGCTTTTTTCGGTTTACAAGATAAATACATGAAATTTTAATCTCCACTCTCAGTTTTTAATCCAATCAGTACCAATAGGTCACAGTTATTACGACACAGAAGACACTAAAGAGTCAACTGTGAAATGATGTGCGTTGGTGCTTTGCCAAATTCGGGGCAATGAATGGGAACGAGTGCAAAACAAACCATCATTCATCAAACAAACCTCATGGGAAAATGTCGGTTGTAATTTCTGATCATCCAGATGTAACTAGGCTCGATTTAGTAGACAATATTAGAAACAGAGAAGTTACCACTGAAAAGTCAGTAATTACTACTAACATTTTTCTTCAAGGTTATCACTGACAGTGATTTCTCTGATGCTTAAGGCACGTTTGCATTATGCAACAAAGTGCTATATTTGCTACATGTAGCATTTTGCAGTGTATGTTACATAACATTTGCTATATAGCAGATTGTTACATAGTGTTAACGCGATTGCATTGCTGTATAGGAAAACTTTTAGTAACATGCAGTATTTTGCTACGTATAGTAGTGTCTATTGAGGAAATGCCACATAAAGCAAATGTTACAAGTAGCAAAGTGCCCCATGTAGCAAACTCATGAAATTGTGTAGCAATATGTTAAATAACATTTGACATATAGCAAATTTCTATATAGAGTAAACGCGGCTTTACAGTGACAAAGACTTCTGCTGCCCAGACAGGGAATAATATTGGGTTTCTTATTCATTTTTCATTTTTTAACAATGAATATTCTTAATCTTCATATAAAATCAATTAATCGATTTTGGAGAATTATCGATGGAGCAAAAGTTAATATTTTTAACGTATAATTTGAATCATTAATTTTTGTAATCGGTATTTCCAACTCTGCTAGACATAAATTCGTCAACCGTATAAATCTGATGTTCCGAAACGTGCACTTAACCTTCATTCAGCTGTCCTCATTCCACACTTCCCCTTTATTACTTACTCAGCTCCAATTTTCTTACTGACACTCATAGAGTGGGGTAAATGTGCTTTTAACAGATTAGAGTTCAGAGGGAACACAATAAAATTTAAAATTTTAAAGACCAGCTGTACTTAAAGAACCATGGTTCAAGTATGCATTAGTCACTTAGAGCTATTGAAATTTGTCAATTTCAAAATAATTATTTTATTGTTTAATTACGTATAAATAACTTTCAGAATCAGACCTGTTTCTTCATTCGATTGATAAGTGAAGTACATAAAAATGACTGAGCAGGTATAATGATGCGTAACATATCGGGCTACACCTTTCGTAAGTCGTAAGTTGAAGTATATCATGCGACATAAATATATTTTACTGCCGTTGTATTAATGGCATACACTATTTACATGATTATTTATTAATTTTGTTTTAATTTTTTAGAAATTGGTTAGCTGTTTCTTTAGGTTATGTTCGGTAATGTGAATGTGATTGTGCTCTGATATTACAATGATGTAAGTTGCACTTCTAATCAGTTACATCAAATATACCAAGGATCATATTACTATTTAAATATAAAATTTATTATTAGAGAGCATAGAAATTAACAAAACCGTCAAGATTTGTAATTAAAGTTAAAAAATATCGAACTGCATTATATATTGGTACGAAAAAAATGATTGATGTTAGGGCGAAATTGATTGGGGGTCCAGTTTACTTGACAGGAGAAATAGTAGAATGTTATATCACCTTTTCCAACCCACATGTGGCACAACATATTAAGTCTCACAGTGATAGAGATGTCTTGGAAACTTTAGCGTGGGCAAGTGTGCAAATTCACTGCCAGTGCTCTACGAACAACAAAGAAATTAATTACGCCACCAGTTCTGTAAGTGCTGAAGAATTATCTACATCCAATCCAGATACTTCGTTTGCTCCGTGTCGTGGTGAAAGAGGCCATATTGTTTTATCCACAAAACCACGGATTCTTTGCAGTGATCTTAGACTATCAATTGGAGAGAGTAAATCCTATGTGTACAGTGAAATGCTGCCTTGTGATGCTCCTCCTTCATATAAAGGTCAAGTAGTGAAATATTCTTATAAAATTACAATCGGTATGCAGCGAATTAATTCCCCGATCAAGCTTCTCCGTTTTCCTTTACGTGTTTTGGAAGCAGATGGATTTATAGGACATATTGCTCGAGGAGATAATGATCTAAAACAGAACAATCCCTTTCTAGAAGTGAGAGATAAAGAGACGCCCTTGGATATTGCAATGCAAGTTATGCTTAATATCTCTACAAAAAGGAATCCAAGCTTTTACAACATCACAAATCCTCGTGGGAAAGTTGTAAGATTTTGTTTGTTTAAGAAAGCATATAGATTGGGAGAAGATATTGTTGGTACGTTTGACTTTTCAGATGCCACCATTCCTTGTGTGCAGTTTTCAGTGGTTCTTCAGAGTGAGGAAGAAATAAACCCTGGTTGTAAAAAACGTGCGAAACATGGACCAACAATTGTATCGTACAGTAAACATCATGAAGTGTGTTTTAATATGAAACGTTCTCAATTAATTTTGCCCATACCCCTTCATGTAACACCGACGTTTTCCACAAGACTCGTTACACTGAAGTGGCGGTTGCACTTCGAATTTGTTACTACTGTCACTTCGCTGACTCGTCAAACTTCCAGTAATGCTAACGGCAACTTTGTGCAAGGACATTCTTTCTTAGATATTGAAACTATGATATGGAATCTACCTGTTAGCGTGTATTCCACAACACCAATGCAGATTCACAGTTTTCTTCCAACTACGTTTGATTCAACTGTTTAATAGTCGATGGTATCTCCAATGATTGTTGTTCGTTTTATTGCGGTAAAAATTATTTTGAAAAACAGATGCCGAACATGTTATTGATGTAATTTGAATACATTGTATTGAGAATACTATAATTAAAATATTGACTGAAATTTGTTTATAGCGTTTTGTGTTGAGAATCCCTTTTTTAGTGCTAAGAAAAAAATTAATACAAATAATATTGTTTAAACAAGCTACAAGTCTTTACAGATACAATTGTTAATGATTTCATGAATAACTATGTATATAAACACACTTACTATATGATTACTGTTAGTGTGTTTTTTTTTGGTAAGTAAGTTCCAGTTGAGTTATTTTGTACCAGACCTGCGTACAGGTAATAAATTTACCTCTATGATTTTACTTCGTAAACTTTTCTGGTTTAAAAAATAAGTGAATAAAGTAAATACAAGAATGAATGCATATGACTTTGGTCCAGTGGTGACAGTCTCATTAATAATATTGCTATTATTAATCTCGAATTTACAGTTAGTTTAATAGTTACGACTTACGAACGATATTTTATGAATTAAGGATATGATAATACTACTTATTCAATAAATATTTTTTTATATCCTACTAAAAATTTATTGGTATTCTGTAGATATAGCATGCAGGTAACTTTTTCTTATACAAGGGAGCGCGTTTATGATAAATTCGCCTCTGCCTTAGGGCCCTTGATCGGAACTGGTGGGATGGTCCATTCGTTGCTTGTTTTCGGAGAGTATATTAGTTTATTGTTCAATAATTATATTATTTGACAACATTTTTATTATAAGAGATAAAATACAAGTAATACATAGAAAGTAAAATTTTTGAGTAAAATAGGGTATTTTGTAATAGTAAAATACTAGGTTGCGTAGCTAAACATGTGTTGCTTATCCTCCGGGAGGGCAGATCAATAAGTGAAATACTTTTAGGCATCAATATAATTTCAATATAAGAAATTAGGTACTCGGTTCGTAATTTCATTCATTCTTTTGCTTTTTTAGGTAGTACTTCACATAAACTTGAAAATGTAATATTTAGTTTATATTTCGTAAACTTGTTATTGTGACTGTTAACAAGTGGACAAAGTTTCATGACCTTCACGAGAATACGAGGTCAGGCAGAAAAGTAATGAGACTGATTTTTTATTTACCAGTTTTTATTTTTTTCAAACATTAATGTTATCCTCTTCAAAGTAGTTCCCTTGGGCAGCTACACACCGATGGAGACGTTGTTCCCATTGTTGGTAGCAGCTCTGGAAGTCTTCAACCGGTATGGTCTTCAGTATGTCCGTTACACAGGTCAAAAATTCTGTTATGGAGAGGGCAGTGTGACATGGGGCGTTGTCATGATGGAGCATCCATTTGTCTGCAATGTCTGGTCTCACGCGAATGACCCTTTTTCTAAGCCTTTCAAGGACGTCTTTATAAAAAAACTTGGTTGACAGTTTGTCCTGGAGGAACAAATTCTTTGTGGACGATTCCCCTTCTGTCCAAAAAACAAATCAGNCCTTTGGTCGAGGAGAGTTTGCAGTGTGCCACTCCTCATTTTGCCTCTTGGTCTCAGGATCGTATTCAAAAATCCATGATTCATCACCTGTGATCACACGATTAGAGAAATCTTTCTCATTAGCGATTCTGTCAAGAAGATCAAGACACTTGTTTTTTCGATTGTCCTTCTGCTGAATTGTGAGATTTTTCGGCACCATTTTGGCACAGACCTTT